>CABFWO010003556.1:0-84288 GCA_902155825.1 Timema genevievae
GGTTAGTTCCCTCGACACAGGTGTCATCATCAGATTCCTAGGTTAGTTCCCTATACCCAGGTGTCACCATCAGTTTCCTAGGTTAGCTCCCTCTACCCAGGTGTCACCATCAGTTTCATGGGTCAGTTCACTCTACCCAGGTGTCACCATCAGTTTCCTAGGTTAGTTCCCTCCACCCAGGTGTCACCATCAGTTTCCTAGGTTAGTTCCCTCCACCCAGGTGTCACCATCTGATTCCTAGGTTAGTTCCCTCCACCCAGGTGTCACCATCAGTTTCCTAGGTTAGTTCCCTCCACCCAGGTGTCACCATCAGTTTCCTATGTTAGTTCCCTATACCCAGGTGTCACCATCACTTTCCTAGGTTAGTTCCCTCCACCCATGTGTATCCATTGGTTTCCTTAATTTTATTCCTAAATGCCCAAAATTTCATCAAATAATGTAATTTTAAATAACTTATTTAAATTTACTTTATTAATTTAATATTTGGTTTAAGGTGGTGATAGTGATGATAGCTCTGAAAACTCAGTTGACTGCACTCCAACAAACAGTGACTCTGTGATGGCATCCTCCCGTTCTCCACGACCCTCCAAGTACAACTTCTATGTTGAGTTGGGTGAGTCAAACACTAATTACCTACAATAATGAGTTGTATAGGGGGGGTGGTTAGAAACCACTCCCTCTTGTGTTGTTTGGTTTCCTCTTATAGGAAGTTGTGTTGCATGTTTCACACTCACCCCGATAGAATGAAACCCAGGTCGAAGAATTGGGCGGTAACCAACACTTTTCTTCCATTAGAAGCAATGTAAAGTGTGAATTGTGTTCTTCCTTTCATTACACAAGCTATATTGTGTTAGTTCCCTTCTATATGTTTCCATCCACCTTCCCTGAACTTTCTTCTAGATATAATATAATAAAATGACCTCATAAAGTGAAAATAAGTGTTCCTTCTAGAGATAAATAATAACTTACACTACACAGACTTGCTAACAATACTTCAGGTCAGCCAATGTTTCACCACCACCTGTCTCCAGTCTGTGACTAGTTCACTTTAGTAAAATGCCATCCATTTCTTCTTTCCTTCCATCATTCTTCTCCACTCACTCTCGTCTCCCTTGCAGTCTTAGTACCCTCTCACCACAACTGTTTGTAGTGGCGAGGAAACTCTGCTGATGATTACTGGCTAAGAAAGAGCAAGTGAAAGAGTGTGGGGTGAAATGTAACAGGGCAAAGAGTGAAGTAATAGTGATGATAAGGAAGAGAGTAAGGCAAGCTGGACAGAGTATATTTAAAATTGGTAAAGAATGTTGGCTATCTTGAAAGCTTGAGGAGGAATAAGGTGGAATTAGAGAGGATCTGATCTATTAAGAAAAGGAAAGCCGGGAGATATATATATATATAGGTATGTAAGAGAGCTGCTATGGAGAGTTGTTCTACAGGTGTGTAAGAGAGCTGATATGGAGAGTTGTTCTATAGGTGTGTAAGAGACCTGCTATGGAGAGTTGTTGTATAGGTGTGTAAGAGACCTGCTATGGAGAAGTTGTTCTATAGGTGTGTAAGAGACCTGCTATGGAGAAGAGAAGTGCTCTTGAAGTGTAAGGAAGTTGAGATGCACATACAGCAGAAAGCAAGACATTGGATGCAAGAGGAGCGAGATTGAGGCCAGGGGAACGAAGTCTTTGAGGAGCATGCTAACTGTCACCAGCTAGATTATAAGATAAGATATTTGGGTAGTAGATGGTCCACAGAGGGTACATGAGATTGTAGAGGAAGTAAGGGTGAGATTATATGTTCAATTGTTCATTTAATTAGGAAGGAAAAAGAAAGAATCCCAAGGATAAGGATGGTTTTGAATTTTAAAGGTAAAAGACCGCAAGGGAGACAAATGAAGAGATGGGAATATAACAAAAAGTGTGCAAGTGAGAGGAGAAGAATGAACTAGAGTAAGGAGGAAGAATGGAAGCCGCTAAAGGAGTAAGAAAGGTTAAAGGACAGAGGGAGATGGAGGCATTCTACTAAACTGACATCGACCTTAGTGATCTTGGGGTAAAGTGCTCACCTCAGGACCTGATGATCGTGAATTCAAACTCAACCGGGGTCAATGGATTTTTCTTGAGCAATAAAAATCCCTAGCAAAACATCTTTCAGAGGGGAAGTCAAGCTGTCAATTGTGTCGTGTAAAAGAATCCTGGAAGGTATGGGAAAATACCTTTCCCGGCAAAATTGGTAGGCACTTTCACTCTTGCTCGTAGAAATTCTCGTGTGATATAATCGGGCAGGTCATAAAGCTCATGTTAAATACTTCAAATATATAAATACTAAACTGACCCGGCCACAGGCTGGAAATAGTTGATGATGATAATGTTTTATGTCAAATTTTGAATCCTTGCTAGTTATTATGATAAAAAGACCAAGATCATAACATATTTATAATTTCGACCATAAATATATCAAGTTATTTTGAATCAAATCTTGTGTTTGTATTGTCTGTGCCTAATTCCTATGCATTTTGTTGTACATGCATGCTTCCACAGCTTTGCTCTCCCGGCGCTATACGCCAAAACTTTGAACACAATTTAATGGTATTAGCTTACTTTGCCAAATATAAGTGTATAAAGATTTGTTTATCTTTTGGTTCAAACAAACTATATGTGCAGTTCAGGCCTTGAGTTTCCGAACACACTGTATATATATTAAGAAAAACCTTTTTTCTATTTTTTAGGTATATTTTGTTATATATGGCAGGAGGACAGAAAAGAGGGATGGGAACACCAAAAAACCCAGAACAAACACAAAATGGATTTTTAAATTAAAAGAATAACACAGTTGACGCTTAACATTATTAAATAAAAACATATTAATTTTTTGTCACCTTTGAGTATTTTAAAGAAAAATTGTATCAAATCAAACTTGACCAAAATTATTAAATTGTTTTAAGTTTGACACTGCTCCCAAAATAAGTAGACAAAGGAGAGATTCAAAAGTAAAACTGCATTTATTCTGATAATGATTGTTGGGGAGCCCAGAGTCTTGAGTCCTTCCCTTCCTACCGCTCCTTTTATAGTCTTTTTGCTGCAGAAAAGGGGTCATCCATAAACCACATAATGTTTGAGAGGGGTGGAGGGTGAACTCTAATGTCTACATGCTGTTACATGGGGGGAGGGTGGGGTACATTAGAGTGTTATGTAACACAAATCTTATACTAAAACTATAATGTTCAAAAATAATATTATTGTTCATGTTTTTACCTTTGATAAACATACTTATAGATAACTTCAGAATATCTGTGGCGTTAAAAATGCAAGTTTAGCACTTACTTTTTGTCTATTAATATTTTTAATGCGCTTATGTTATTGTCTGATCGAGACTATGAACGCCAAGCACATTCGAAAACACATATTTTCATGCTCATGACATTGACATGTTTATACTCTCAGCATTGTTTAGATTTGTCCAATCTACTGACCCCCCTCACGTGATTTTGGTTGGATAACAGCTGTCAGTCTAAATGGCCTTAAATTATAAGTATAGATGAGTTTAAGTATAATTTAGATTCCTACTGCACATTCTTTTACATAGGGTGTGAATAATCACTTGTGTTTGTACAGAAACAAAAATACTTTCTTCAAAAAGAGGAGACTTGTTCATTGCTTGTGTATAGATATCGATATTCAGAAAAAATAGTGTAAGAGTCTCAAAAAGATGTTGTAGTGAAATGGAAAGAAGCAAAATACAGAATTTATCTTAAGGCAAGTTTGAAGAGTCCATCAATAGTGTTATTTCTTCATACCAGCAGCATGTTATGAAAAGTAAAGCTTCAAATATCATTAATTATTTTCAAAAGGTAGGTGAATTAAAGCTTATGCCTTTTCCCTTCTTATAAATTAGTGTGTATGTATATAAATGCAACTATTATACACCCGCTATGGTTGCCGAACTGTCTAAATTGTCATTCTCTCAGTAGACTAGACGGCTGATGTTGGGGAGATGGGATTCGATTACCAGTCAGATCTTCTGAGGGTTGCTTTTCCTAAATGGTTTCCCGCTCTCCCTCCATACAAATGCTGGTATATTTTCTTTAGAATTTTGCCTTTTTTGTATACTTTTGTAGGGTGATATAGTCAAATTGTAGTTATTCTAGTTATTTTTTATTAGATTTATCATGAAGTAGAAATGAGGAAGGTAGAATTTTAGTGGTAATCTGCCCTTATTAACATGGAGAGAGAATTTAAAACCATATAAGAAAAGTCACTCTGAGTATACCCGACAGGTATTCGAACCCCTATCTCCGCTTCATTGGCCATCTAGTCTTTTTCGAGAGTGAAGCCAGGATCCAGGATTAATATTGGAACAAAACATGAGTCTAGGTATTAATAAGTTAATTAAAGTAAAATTGTAGATTAATCCAAAATATAATTTAGAAATTGTTTGGATAACTCTCTATATGATGATAATATGACTATCATAAAAAGTGCACAATATTAAGAAAGATGTCTTCCCCCAGCGTCAAGTGTCTGATGTGGGCACTTAAACATCATCATAGAGCGCTATTATAGAAAAGGGCCAACCTAGTCAGCACATAGTAGTGCCGTCTGGATCTTACTCAGATCGCAAACCTGACATCCATAACATAAATACAACAGAGGTTTTTCCTCATGAACCTGAGGAATTTGAGCTCTACGTCTTTATATTTGTATAAATAATAATACTCTCTGAAATAATTTATAATCAGGATATAACATTGATTTTAAGACTTATTAAATCTGAATCCCTCCTTTAGTATCACAAAACTTTTATATGAACAAATGACATTCATTCTTGGTGAGAAAAGTTACGTAACACGGGGTGGGGGGGTAGTAGGCTAAATGCATGCATGATGTTAAATGTTAAATGGGGGGAGGGAGGGCTAAAAAGGTCAGAAAAAGCGTTATTTGGTTTATGGACGATCCCGAAGATCCTGAGCGACAGTCGAAAAGCGAACGAGCTTGCCCAGTTTGGAAGCCCTCATCTTTTCTTTAATTGCAAAATCAATTGGCATAATAGAGAGATTCATGCAATGAATACAATAAAGAAACAACAGATGGACAGTATACTTGCTTTTCTGATCCAGTACTCAGGGATGTGCAGATGATTATGCCAATATTTCCATAATCAGGGGTCCAGGGACATCAACGCATGTCTCCAGCTCCCCTCCGAGCACGCAGCTGCACCTTCAGGCATGGAAGTCTGTTTTTGTATATGTACCAAATTCTCTGTTTTACTGTTGTGTGTAGCTGGGTGGAAGAACTTTGATCCCCTAACGTGGCAAGGGTTAAGTAGAGCAGGTTTGCTTTGTGTGAAAAGTGATTGAGAGTTCGGGCGGCATTTTGTTGTAGAATGACATTTGGTCAACCAGGACGTGTTTCTGGTGTCATTCACAGCCCATAAGGAGCTCCAACATCTTTTCTTTGAGGCCTAGTGATTCTCGGAGTATTTCTGTGGTGTGAATCAACATCACCCCTCTTGAAAACGTTGATCCTAAGTTGTCAGGTTGTTCCATCCATGTAGTTCCTCACCGACTGTGTCAAATCATCGATGAGTATTTGTTGCTCCTCCTGACCTGTCTCTGGGACAGTCTTAGAGCATCTCTAGAACTGTACCCCACTGGACCAGAGGTGAAGGAGTAGCCTTGTTAGTTGTTCCTCTTCACAGCATTTCACCTTTTATAGTTTTGAAGATTTAAATTAGAAAGTGCAACAAACCCCTTTCTTATCCTTCTAACCTGGTAACAGCAAACCTTTATTTGGGGGCTTTAAGACTGCTCAAACTTGCAGTCTTTTCTAACTGCTAATATCATTGGTTGATTGGAACAAACAACTTTTTAAGAATATATCATTCATTTTCTCTCCAACAAAGTGTTCTTATGACTGTGTACATGAGCTCATGTTTCCAGTGGTTGAGCAGCCTTGGTTAACGAGTGTATTGTCCTCATGTGTGTGGTTATCACCTCGTACACTATTTGAAACATTGTTACCTTTATGATTGGCCAGTCCTGTGATACCCCCTAATTGAGACCTTCACTCTCTTATAAATATCTAGAAGTGTTTTTATCCCTCTGTTTGTAGATCCTGACATGGACGGGTCACAGAGAATAGCTCTTCTGCAGCACAAGTTGCAAGAACTACGCAAGACATATATAAACGTGAAGGCAGAGTTGGCGTGCATAGATCGGCGCAGGAAGAAGTTGAGGAGAAGAGAAAGAGAAGGTAAGGAACCCAAGCGCCATCTATTTGAACTAAAAGCAAGGCACTATGACAAGTACTAGAAATAAGCAACTGTCCTCCATCCACTCTTCAGTAGAATATAGTCTCTATATTTTCTAAATTTAATGTTACATCTATTATGCAACAGTTTGACACCACTGAAATTCTGTCTGGTTATATCTCATATCATACATATTTATTATTAGATTTTTTTTAACACTGCGTCTTACTTCCTGTTTAGACTATACTCGGATTAAAATTAGTTAATTCTGATCACTCACTTAGTGAAAACTATCATTTTTTATCATCAAAGACTTTAAACCCCAAATTTCACTCCCTCCAACCCCCTCATTAATTACAGAGTTCTTAAGGAACTTTGTTTACCTTGAAGTTTGGCAAACATCAACTTAACTCTGTTAAGTGTTGATTTTTATTGTAATAAGAGAATAATTTTACTAATAAAAAGAAAAGCCACAATTTTTCCATTTAATAATCTAGATAAGAATTTGAGACCTTTGCTCGGTTGGTAGCATGTCTCTCTATTGAGTTAAGGGTCCCAGGTTCGATTCCCGGCATGGCCAAAAAATGTATCATTGGTGAAATGTGGGTTTACCCTTTCACAGTGATAACTTAACAGCCGGGGACTGGATGTTGTTCCTGTCCTAGTCTTAAGTTAGATTATAAGGCATATGAAGCTATGACAGGCATAGCCAGCCGGTAGTAGAAAATATATGTATGGCTTGAATAAAAAACACTGACCCAGGCCACAGGCTGGAAACAATATTGGATGTAAAGTAAATCTAGATAATCAAGAGCTACTCTTAATATATTAAAATTTATTGAAACGCTTGAAATTTTTACTGCTATTTTGTTAAAATTGAGTTGAATTGTTCACAGTAAATCTGTTTACATTGTTATTTTGTATTGAAATAGCAGGAACAATAATGGAACGCGTAGTAAAAATATTCATTAGTGCAACAACAATAAAAAAAAGTAGGCCTAGGCAATGTTTAAATTGCTTAAATTATTCCATAAGTACTAATTTTGTTTTTTTACCTTTTTTTTCAATTTTGTACTTGTGTTTTCTTTCTTAAAACAAAAATTATTTATCAAACTTGTCTAAATCCTAGACACCCCATACTAGGACTGGCCCATTTAAGGATTTTTGACATCTTGATAAATCATCACTGTTAAATCAGTATTCACAAGACCCGCCTCGGTGGCATAGTTGGCTAACGCGCTAGTTTTGTGTTGAGCTAGACTGCCGAGGATGAGGAGATTGAGGTTCGAATCTCAGTTGGGTGAACTGGGGGTGGTTTTTCCTAAATGGTTTTCTACTCTCCCTCCACACAAATGTGGGTTCACTTCCTCTAAATTCAACCTTCCCAATTCCTAGCCCATCAGCATAATTAGTACTTAGGTGTATAACCCGAACAGGTAGTAAGATGCGGTGCTATAATTTAATTAATCAATTTAATAAGATTAACGAACTATCGCGATTTAACTTTTTTGTTTTTCATGGATATGTTCAGCGCGGGATGGGGGAGACTATTTTGCTGCCAGTCACGACTTTTGATCAATATAGAAATTATTGTGTAGAATGTCTGCCAGGAATAAGTATTTGAGTGAATAAATATTTATTGAGCCTATATCATCCAAATAGCAATAATTAAAAAACAAAATTAAATAAGTTATAAGAAAAATTATTTTGTAAAAATTTAAACATGATGGACCAACATCTGTTAATTGTTGAGCTTCAATCTAGTTTTTATATGAATATGTTTATTATCTAGAACATACATAACTATACTTTATATTCTTTAAATTTGAAAAATGACACCTGGGCACAGGAATCGAACCCGGAATATTTGGTTTGGTATGCCAATGCTCTAACTACCGACTTATCCAGGAGTTGTCCTGTGCCCAGAGTCATTCTTCAGTAATATTTTTAAGGCAGAGTCTGTGATGGACTTGTGGAAATCGTCAGCTACATATGCATGATCAATTAAGATTACAAGCTATCAAATAGCACAGCCACCTTCCACTCGAGAGGTCCTTAACAAATCTAATAGCTTAGCTATTTAATTTATAATTTCATTTATTTATGCTGGCAAAGTTAAGGTGTTACACCTTGTCTTACACTTAATCAAGTTACAAAACTATAACTAAGGAATATTTTAAATTTAAAGGAGATAGCTAAATAAAATATATCTTAAAAACCAAACAATTAGAAAATACATTTTAAACCAACCACATTCATCATCATTGTTAACTAAATAAATCATTCATAGTACAATCAACAAAGTTTATATTGATGTGTTTCATTCTGAACCATTAATCTTAGACAAAGACATACACACATTTATCCAGCTACTAAAGACCAAAAGCTTGAAGTTAAGTTTTTATTTTAATGAGTGAATATAGTTATATTTTGAAAGCAGTTAGCGTAGTCAAATTCCTGGTGTTGGTAGCTCATTCCATGTCCGAGATGTCGTTACAGTGAAGGACCGGGATTTGTGTGAGGTGTACAGATAACTGAAGAATTGCTAGCATGTGTATTAAGCTAATGTTGGTTTTTAATGAACTGAAAACAGGATGAGAGATACTCCGAGGATGATGAGCTAAGAATTTTGAAAGATAAAGTAAGAGAGTGAAATGAACTTCGCTCTTTTAGCTACTACCTTAAAAGGAGAATGATTAGTCATGTGATCAGGAATACAGTGTGTGAATTATCTAATTTAAGTATTTTAGTTGTCTAGTTTGACTTGGCCCTAATTGTGTCAAAACAAACAGTATCGTAAGTGGATATTGTACTTAAATAAACATACACATACATATCTTTGTGTATAATGAAATGACATGTTCATTGATGATGTCATCGGCTACATTATTTATAAAAAATATGTTCAAAATGCTTTCCATTGTTTTTCAAACAAGATTCAAAACGTTCAACATGTTTGTAAATGTAAGTTGTTGCAGTTGGTGAAAGAATGCCACTATCTTTTCCTGTACTTTCACAATTATTGTTGGTGGGTTCTTAAAAACTGACTTCTCTATCATACCCCTTACTCAAACATCAGGTGGTGTAAGACAGATGTTTTATGGTTAAAAAAAATCTGTTTTTTTTGGAGGGGAGGGGGGTGATTATGTGTTTCCTGGGGTGTTCATGGAGCAAAGCTAGTGAGTTTTTAGCTGTGGGGTCCATCTTGTTGGAATCATTGAGCAAGATATGTGATATTTGTTGCACAACAAAACCTTTGCAGATTCCTCAATGATGTCTCTATACCATTCCTGGTTAACTGTTGAAGGGTGTCCATCAGGCCTAATACACCGTTTGTAGATATGGCACACCATATCATTACACTTTCCAGCCCTTCAAAACCAAGGAGACGAGTAGTCTTTTTATTGAAGTAGCCTTCCAGATAAGTGTGGCTTTCCTTAATAAGCCATAAGTTAGACAAGAAAATTGGATGTTCATAGGTGATAGCTAACACTGAACCACAACACGCAACTCTGGCATGCAATTCAATATCGTTCAAATGCTGTTCAATATTGAAATCCACTCACTCCTTTGAACAATTTAAATAAGGACATCTGATTGATACTCATTTTAAAATGTGTTCACCCGAGGCTCCCAACACATGATTCTCATTGTTTGTCATCGTAACTGGCCGACCTGTGCAGCCCTGTTGTTGTGTACGGAGAAGTTTGTCAACAACTTGTAACATAACCGTGTTACTTAGCAGTAACTTGTGAAACTTTTCACTTTATTTCAAACTTGGCTCATTTGAACATTCAACAATACACACTTTTCGTCTGTTGTGTGAACCATTGCTGCAACACCACACGTGCATTAGACGTGTTGCAGTTTCATTACTGCCTCTGTTTCCTAGCACACAGTCGACCTGACTTGTTGCATGGCCCATGTTTGTTAGAACATAAGTTGATTTCTTCCAGTAACAGTGAAACAAACAGATTCTACCTTATGATTTCCCTTGTTTAATGTTCTAGAGAAAGCAACTAAACAAGAAATTATCTGCTCGTGATTGTGAAGTGTTTCCTCGGCACTTGGAACTTCCTGACACAAGATATTGGCATGGTTTATCAGGAACATCAAAATCCTATTTTATTTTCAAATGTACAAAAGTTAATTTAGGATATTTTCTTAATACCTTATGTTTGTAGTGGATTTTATTACTGTATGAATGTATGTCATTGAGATATAAGCCATGGTATGTATGTACAACTGAAATTTTAAATGACTTTTTAAAAGTCTCATGTTGTTTGTATATTGTTTAGGTTATGTATACATAACTTTGTTTAAATGAATTGTGCAAAGAAAAAGTATACTTATAAATCAAATTATACTAGTATTAGGCTAGTTTTGACATATAGTGAGAATTGAGAATGGATGTTTTATAAAATTTAAATTGTATTTTTACTCAGTATATTTGAATATACATTGTCGACTATTTTAATTTGATTTTGTCTTTTGGAAGTACAAAATCTGAAATTTTGGATTGTAATAATTAATAAACTAAATGAGTAATAGAACCTAATAAACGGTTGCAATTATAGTAGCCTGTATTGAAAAATATGAATCATTATGTTTGTAAATAATTTTTAAAAAGTATATATTTTAACATTAGGGGATGCATCATGTTGCTATATAATAAGATTTTGTCTCTAGTTGTTTTACAGAAAAAGAGTAATGTCCGACGATTTATTGTATTTTATGCTTAGATAGAAATAATATATATTTTAAGAGGAATAGTGCAAATTTATACTCTTATTCATAGTACCCAGGCTAACAATTTAAACTGTTAAAAATTGAATATTAAAGAAAGTATAATACTTTCACATGATCATGGGATGCTTTAGAAATATGTTAAACTAGTAAAAATTCCACTAAAAAATCATCAGATTAAATGGTGTAGTCATAAACTACCAAATGTCTTGGCAAGTTAAGGCAGGATGGAAGAAAGCAATGTTGTACATAACTGGCCAGGTGTCACTTTTCAACATAAGCAGGTTATTTAGACAAACTCTAAGCAAACAGAATATATAAACTGAAAGTTGAACTCTCCGGCCAGTTTAGCCTTCACTGACCATCATTTTATGTGGATCGCGGACAACTTTAACCAGGCATAGTATTTTATTGCATTTTTAAAAATACTCATTAATAAAATTGTGCATAATTTTTAATTTCACTCATCACAATTTTATTTTTCCCGGTGAAAAATAGAGACAACTTGTGTTGATGTTGTGACTGGTTAGAGCTCAGTTGTGTATCTTAAGTAAACCAGTCATTACATAGGCTAATCATTTCAACATCCACAAACTGCATATTTACTTGTAAAACTTGTTTAAATGTAGCATCTTGTTTAAAATATTAATAGATGCATCTTTATCTTTAATTATTTTTTCTGTTCTGTACGTATAAATACATTTTTAAACATGGTTTTTTAATAAATATATGTTGAAATAAGTATTAATTATTTCCACGCATCACATACTATACAAGCTGATATTCCATGCTTTCCTTTTACTCCTAATTCTGACATATACGAGATTTGACTATTAAATAACAGGACTGATGTTCTAAGAAAGCGTATTTACAAAATTACTCAATGGACAGGTTATCACCTTCAATGTAGTCCCCTCCTTGATCCCTACACCTCACCATACGAATCTTCCACTGTTAGAAGCAATGTTTCAGGTCCTCCTTATAGTAAACCTGGTTAACAATCTGACCTTCAGGTACCCAATCAATGTGAACAATCTCTCAGATATAAAAAAACTATCATCATTGCTTTAAATTTGGACTTACTCATCCGTGCTTTCTTTTGGCTCAGTGAACTGGGACTCTTCCAATGCATGGATTGGCATTTAGTTTCAGGGTCAAACTGAAAAAACCATGATTCGTCACAAGTTATCACATTTTCTAAAAAGTTTGGATCATTCTCGCTGTTATGAAGGGTGTCAGCACAAATGTTCATTCGAGTTTCCTTTTGCTCAGGAGTGGAACAGTTTTCTTATCGATATTAACTAAGTCAGCAATTGCTCGAATGCTCAGGTGTCAATTTTTTTGAACAATTTCACTCACTTTTTCAACATTAACATCTGTTTTTTATGTGTGAGGACGGCCGGGTCGCAGCTCCTCTTGGATCTGTTTCCTTCCCTCCTTAAATTGTTTAAACCAATCGAACACTTGAGTACGAGATAAACACTGATCACCACAAGTTTTACAAGAAACTTCACGTTGACACGCTGCTCACCTTTCACACTCAACATAGTTCTGACAGAGCTCAGGTACACGGTCCAATTCAAACAAAGGCTACTGCTGAACTGTCGGTCACATGACCTTGAAATTTGGAAGGTAGAGGGAGAAAAGAACATAGATCAATATCTGACCCTGCTGGTTATTGCTGAGACCTTAGGTAAGTGGCAAAAAAAATGAGTGTGGTTATTTAGTAGCCACACCTTGTATTTCAAAGTTAATAATATAATTGAACAAATAGTGTTCAACATTATCTGCTCTATATTCAATGTTCAAGTATTACATTTAGGTTATTTGCAATAAAGCAAGGCTAAATCATGGTTTGAATTAGAAGGCATAGTCAACATACTTAGTGATACTGGAATAGACGTTGTTTAGATAAAACACACATTTCTGAATACTAGTCACATATAATGTTATATTGGCAACTTTGCCAAGTTTGTGTTATGAAAATTATGATGGCTGTATTATATATTACAACTCCTGCTTGTGTCTTTGTTTGTCAATCTGAGTACAGGTTAAACATTTCTCTTTATTATTAATTAAATACACTGTTTCACACAATGACAATGCATGTGTGATTTCGTTTCATGGCCTATTCATCCTAATAGGTTATGGGCCCAGAAAGTGTGTGTTTATTAGTATTCGTAATCGTATGATTCTTGGAAAACAGTGTAACGGTGACCAACTGTTTTTATTAAGTTCAACATAGTGGTGGCATCTGTATCCGGGATTAAAGCCGGTTGATGGTAGTGATTTCGAAAACTGGTTAGATCATCTGGAGAGGCTTTTGAAAAGGCATGTCATGCTAGGAATGCTGACTTTTGATCCTCCAGATGCATTGCCGGATGCAAAAGTTAAAGACAGCATTTTGATGAAAGATGCTATGGCCAAGAATTTGATTATGAATACATGGCAGATAATGTTTTGGAGCAAATAAAAAATGCCGGTACCATTGAAGAAATTATTATATTTTTGAATATGATGTGTTCAAATGGACAAAATGAATCTTATTAATTCTCAGGGAAAAAAATTATTTTGAAGGCAAATCAAGCTTAAATGAGTTGATCATCGAATTTGTTAAACAGTGGCCGAGTTGAGGAATTCTGGAGGTACTGTTAAAGAACAAGAGTGTATTACTCAACTGTTGGCAGCTATGCCTGAGCGGTATTTACTGGATGTGACGTCCATTGACCTTTTATTTACGTCTAATACAAGTGCAGTTACCGTATTTATCTCAATCTAAGACTGGTTTTTCCCCAAATCTGTAGCTTCAAAATCCAGGGGTAGTCTTAAAATCGCAGACTAAGGATTTGGTTAGGCCTGCTACATCAAAAGGTAACATTTTACATCTTTATTTAATATTAATACAATGGTACAGGACAGACTTTTTTTTTTAAGATCTTATCTATTTTCACAGTTTTTTAAATAACTACCTATTTGTGGGCCGATACAATACTTGATTTTTAGATACCCATAGTATCGGCTAGTATCACAATAATCAATACTATACGCTAAAAATCTCCATAGCACTCTTTAGTATTCAACATGTTTAACTCCATAAATGGGTCGGGGATAATGATGGGCATAATCGAATTGAATTTAATTTAGTTATTCTGTCTTTGATTACTTTTCCAATTCCTTCACTATGATATTAAAAATTCAGCCATTCACAATATTCAGATTTAAAAACAAAAAATGAATTATCAAATTTTACATTTAATTCTTAAAACTTTGCCTACAAAGCTAGCACTTGTCAAGTAAGATGTGATGAGAAAACTCGAATCGATTTTAAACAAACAATAGATCATACATAGTGTTTTCTAGACAATTTTAGCAATGCCAGACTTTAGTTTTAATTCGTGAAACTCCACAAAATATCTAACTTTTGAATAATATCAAGTAAATTATTATCTTTGATTAAATGTTCTTAGATCATCGATTTCAAAATAAGAATAAAGATGCTTGTTTAATTATCACTAATTCTTTATGCTTGGCTGTCATGGTGGCAGACTTACGGTAGTTCACAACAGATGTGTTTATTTGTTAGATTTTTTGTAACATGTGAAATGTGTTATATTTTCCTTATAAAAGCAACAGTTTGTTGTATGTTTATCCTTTGATTTCTTCCTACATCTATTTACTTTATATTATTTTCTGTATAATCATTGTGAAAGTAAAAGTGTCACGTTTTAGAAGCTTGTGTGTTTAATGGTTGAGTCCAATGTTTGTATTTAGGGGGGATTAGGGTAGGTATGAGACTCGAATTTTCACTAACGATTATCATTTGTCATAATAAAATTAACTTCTCATTGTTTTTATGAAACTTTTTCAAAGTTAACCTTTTTGTGAAAAAGCAATATTTGCAACAAAAAAAGAAATTCCTTAGCAATCCTGTAACCCTAATTAGATTTTAAGTCAACATAGGTGTTTTGTAAATAAAAACAATTTGTTAGCATTACAAAATAAATCTACCATTATTATTATTTTCTTCATTCATGATAAAATAAATACTAACTTTTAATTTTTTTTTATCCAGAACCAGTGAAAAACTGGGGGTCAATTTGGATTCGGGTAAATACGGTACTTTATGCTTTGTAAATAATAAGTTGTTATTTAAAGAAGTATTTTAGTCATAGTTCATTTGTTTCAAATCCAATCATTATTTTATAGGTTATAAAAGTAAGTATAAAAAGTATTATACAAATATGTGTTGTCAAGAGAATAATATTTACTGGTAAGTGTTGTGCCTGTAATCAGAAAGAACGCATGCGTTCTCATTGTCCAAATAGAGAACATTTTGCTGGACAAAGGAAAGGGAAGTTTCTTTTCTGGTATCAGAATTTGATGGCAACATTGAATTAAGTTGTTGTGGGATGTCAATTGATCATAGTATCAATTTTATTGCTGACAATGGGATGACAAATCATCGCTTTGTCACTCACAAATGGATTTTTCCCTTTAGCGAGAAAAGTATCTAATTCCACTCTCACATTGTCAAATGTATCTCTTGTTGAAGATCATTCAAGTGCAAATTATTGTACAAGATGAAGACTCAATGGGTCTGATGGATCTTCTTGAGCGTTATTTATCTTATCAAACATTTTCATTAGATTGACTGAGGTGATTTTGTTTACATAAACAGTTGCCATTGTGACTATCAGTTTGAGAACTTATTCAAACAAATTGGGGCTAAAACTCTTAAATAACAAATCAAACAAAAAAATAATTCCTTCTTGTAACAATTTGTAGCACTGCATCTTACTACCCGTTCCGGTTATACGCTTAGTACTAATTAAACTAATGGGTTAGGAATTGGCAAGGTTTAATTTAGAGGAAGTGAACCCACATTTGTGTGAAGGGAGAGTGGAAAACCATTTAGGAAAAGCCACCCAACAGATTCTAACCTCGATCTCCCCGTCCTCAGAAGTCTAGCTCAACACAAAACTAGCATGTTAACTAACTACACCACCGAGGTGGGTTTGTTGTAAAAAAGGCCTAACAAAATACAAAGTTTGAGTGAGAAGACCAAATGTATTACCAAAATACATACAACATAAGAATATAGGCCTAGAAAGGTCCTAATAAATCATTAATTTAATCAATTACCAGGATAATAAACTTGTGAATTCAAGCTTAACAAAGAGAGAGGGTTGAACAACAATGAAAACCACATCAATCATTATTTAGAATTAGAGCTGGGCCGATCAGCTATTTTGCCGATTAGGCCGATCACCGATGCCGATTATTTTTGTTTTCAATTTTAATGAGTGTATAAATTAAAATGACCCTTAAAGCAAAAAAAAGTTACTTTTACTAGTTTTATAATGTCCAATATAGTTTTGTTTTAATAACATTTAAATAGAAACTTTTAAAATGTAAAGGTTGTTTAATTATTATTTTATATTGTTATTGTTAGGACAAGTGAACCTGTCACTAAACAAAAACAAATCACATTAATAAATAGCAAATATACCGGTACATGTTGGATAATTAAAATATAATTTCACATTTATGATTAAATATGCCTACTGACCCTTTCATTAGACAAAGACAAATCATAATCAGCAAATTTAAATTTAATTTTAATGATAAAAAATAATCAAGGCACACATAGAGAATAGGCCTACATCTATTTTGTTTTTAGATGAAATAGGAATTTTTACATCCAATGTCTATTAAAATATGGCTTCAATACTAAACAATTTTTAACAATCGTAATATTTTTGTGAATTGTGATTTAGATATATCATAACATAGGTTTTTGTGATTCTACAAAGCATTCCATCATAATTTAACTACTAAATATTAATATCGTATAGAAATAAGTGGTTTCTTAAAAAAAAAAGTATAATAAAAAGGCATCACCATTTTTAAACAGTAATCCGATCTTTTTATTAACAATTTAAATAATCTTAATGAAAAATAACATTGTTTTAACTACATTTAAATAAAAACTACCTTTAGAAAATCGAATGAACGGTGAACGGGTCAAAATGAACGGATCATTGAACTGAACCAGATACAATGAATCGTTCATTTAAAAGAACAATTTTGCCCATCTCTACTTCAATATGATAAAATAAATAATAAATAACATAATGTGCAACGAAAGTTATTTTTCGTGGTTTTTTTTTAAGAAATACTTTAAAACTGATTTTAATTTACTTTTAACTATTAAAGAAAATGTAAAATTTTAATTTTAATATATATTAATTAAATTCAAATTGAAATATGAGCGAAACAAATTCCCTGCCAGTGGAAATTTTTGTACTTGCATTATAAAAGAAAAACAGTTTCCATTTAAAACAAAATGTGCGCATGTGCGAGATTATTACATCCGATGTTTCATCTTTAACAAATCAAAATAAAACAACACCAATCTGCTAATATTTTATTTTATGATTATTAGATTTGTTACTTGTGAGTATCTTTATTTCTAATAATGTGCATAAATTGGAAAAAGACCTATAGTAAATATATTTATTTTGATATATTTTGTTTGGAATGTTGGATGTGCTGTTTATTTCAAACCTAAGTCACTAAGAACAAGCTAATTATTCAAAGATCACATACGAGAGAGCAGAGATAAAAATATTTTTTTAGGACTTAAAATATACCCACACATTTTGAATAATCAGCATAAATAATCGGAGATTCAAACACCGATCATCGGAATCGCCGGTTATGCGATAATCGGCCGATGATCGAATTAATAATCGGCATCGGCCCAGCCCTATTTAGAATAGCCAATAAAATAACAATCCGGCCCTGAGGACCAATGAATATTCTGGTAGCAAGCATAATCTTAAAGTGGAATGTATATAAATTATAACAATGAAAGACTCATCCGAAGAACGTTGCTTTATTAAATGACAAGTGAGGTCCTTGTAAGCCAGCTTTCTTGAGACTCTATTTTCCCCATGATCAATATTCACAACCTTCAACACTAATGAACCATTAACAAACTAACATGTTGCTTCTTGGAGAGTCACAAGTCAACTGTCAGTAATGGAAAATACAGAGATATGGGAAATCTGCCTGTTCAATGACAGAGAAGCGGTAATTCAAAATTCAAAGCAACACTAAATAACAAAGTACATTAAGGGCCAGTTTCATAGTCAGATTTAGTACGCCTCAAGTGCGGCGCTATACTAAATACAAGACGTCACCTACCTGAAATCGAATGGAATGGGCCAGTTTCATATGCAAAACTGGACCATTCCATTTTGGTCTAGTTAGGTGTCGTCCTGTATTTAGTATCGACTCGCACTTTAGGCATGCTAAGTTTGACTATGTTCAGTCTTGGTTGTTACTTATTTATTATTTTTGTTTTTATTAGAGTCTTAGGGCCAGTTTCAATCTGTATTTTCTGGTTGAGTCACCATAGTTTAAACTGTTTGGTGCAATATGTTCCTCCCAATTGCTGGACTTCACTTTAGGATTGAAAACATACTTGACGGTTGTAACAATGTAGTTCCTTCTTTCTTCTCTCAGCTGACACCATCATTCTGAGAGTTTGAAACTCGGTAAATTAAGTTCTTTCTTATTCTAAGTGTATTTTGAGCATCGTACACCAATAATCAAAATTGTGTGCCCAGCTCCTCGCTTGAAACAATATTCCACAAGCTCTTAACACATGTATTAGCTCAAACATACAATAAGTGTTAAAGGGGAAATCCACTAGACCATATTTTCATCTTCATCAAGGCATAATAGGTACCATATATGTTATATCATATATTTAAATGTATTCTCAATTTTAATCCAAGATTGCATTTAACTGTCTCCTTGGTTAATGAAATAGCACAGAGCATCTGATATTGTGAATTCTGATGGATTTACCAGGGAAAATACTTGAGGGGTGTTTAAAATGATGACTGAAAGCAGCATTATTATGGTTGTCCAAAATAAAATTGATGTGAAATTGATGAATTATGTTATACAATGTTTTGAACCAAAGTGACTAAACAAAGCGAACCAGTTTGGCATGGTCCTCTAAATAGTATAATTTTAGCTCAATGTTTATTTAGAAACTAATAATGAACAATGTTTATTGATTTCAAGGCTGTGGATTCATCTTAATTGGGATGACTGAAATCCATTTGGAAGGTAAACCCCCAATGTTTTACATAACTAGAAATGTGACAAATATTTACTTCAAATGTTCTGTCGAGCAAGACAATAATTATTCTCCTTATATTTAAAAACTCATATTTGTGTGATGAGATTTAGCAGTTGCTGTGATGAAAACTAAATACCATTTTGAAATATATTTTTTATAATTGGGCTGGGAGACCAAAATCATGTTTGCTGACATATACAATGCACATTTATCTCAACAATGTGAGTAATTTTGTTTTTGTGGATATTTTATTTTGTAATTAAGGCTGGATGCACACTGCATCAAACATTGTTGAACAAATTTGTGTGAAGGTAGTTTTAATCATGGAACATGTTGAAATAAAACATGTTGAAACATTTTCTTCTCGTAGTTTCTGTATTCATCAACATGGAGGAAGTAGTTTTGTTGTTGTATGAGTGGTTGGTGATACTTTATGAAGAAGAGGAAGGCGATACAAGTTTCCGGTTTCACCCAATGTTAAAAAAAAGAACTGATGAAAATTTTGTTATGATATTCCTTAAGATTAAAATTTTATATTGCAGGCTTCTCAATAAGTTTCTCTACATCTAGCTCGGCAGTAAGTAGGCCTACATTATTTCCCTTCCATTTATGCACTGACATGTTGCAAACAACAACAAACCAACACACGCTCCACTACAGCTCAATAGACTATTAAACAAGATGGTGGAGCATGCGCAATGCAAAATATTCCATGCAACATGGGAGCAAGGAAGATGGCTGATTTGTGTAAATGTGTGTTATGTGTTGTTTTGTTTTGTTTGATAATGTTCCATCTGGTCCATTTGGAAACAAGCGATCAACAGAGCTCCACACGTGATGACACATAAATGTGTGCCTGAGGAGATACTAAAACTAATAGCAAAATACACCATCTTACTATTTTAAAACTATACAATAAAAATACAATGCCAAAACAAAATTATAAAGGTTTATTGATTACAAATACATGTTTATAATTATTACTTTGACAAATTTTCTGTGAACATTCAAATGAGATTTTCTATAATAAAATTAGTAAAAAGAACCTAGCACTGGAGTGTGTCTGTTATGTGTGCTAATTTGAATAATAATATAATATATGTTCAAAAGAGAATATTTTAGAATGTTGTCATGAGGGTCAGTTTGGCCTTCTTTCTTGAAGAAAAATTATGCTGGAGCTAAAAAAATAAGCAAAGCAGTGGCAAGCCAAGAAAGAAGTCGGACTAATTGACATAACAGCAGCGTCCACTTCAACATATCAAATCAGTTTCCTCACAAGTCTTGTGAAGAAAAACAGGTTTTTTAATGCATTTCCCCCCTTACACAAATCTTATAAAAAAATTATACCTTTCTTATTTAATTCAAAAAAATAATCGCCGGTATAAAATGTTTTGTTGTTGACGATATGAAGTGACGGAATTGTTATGAGGCGGCCGGTGGGATTGTTCGTCAGAGCAAGGAGCAGTGAGACAGCCAGCTCGTGGGTTTCCTAGGTTGCTCGAAGGACTTGAGCTGGTGACCACCCTTTGGCGGGTTGCTCGCCTCCTGGGGACATATTGACAGCATACACATTACACAGGCCATGTTTCTCGCTAACAATTGTCCTACCACTGGGTGAGTTAGATTGTTGCTGGGAATCAAACATGTTTTACTTATCTCCCAGATTAAATACAAGTTTAACTACTTTACTAGACAGTAATGTTGGAAATTAAAACCATGGACATTTTAGCTGGTAGAACAATTGCTGAGTAAATACCCTAGCTATTTTTGTATATTTAAGTTACTCTACAACAACACAAAAACAAAACAATTTCTAGCTATGCTAAATTTACATACTTAAAAAAAGAAGTTTTTAACCAATAAACATTCTTGTGTTCATACCGCCTAGAATAGAGAATCGTCTGCTCTAAATTCATTGGGCACCAAACCTCTATTTACAGCCTATTGTAAGTACAATGAGCGCCCAAGTCCTGTCTGTACTAACCCTTCTATGTCTTCTAAATATATTGCACATGCCACATTGTAACAACCAAGCACATACCACATATGTTTCAATCACACACATGCTAGATATGCTTCAAAAAAGCTAGAAACATAAATGGGGAAAAAACAGTATGGAGTTGAAACAAATGACTTGGAGGGTGGTTCGAAGAATCAATAAAATAAAATGGTTGGAAACGTTTTACATTCCTTGTGCTGTTTAAACAAATGTGGCTTTTTTAAAGAACTCCGTAAAATTGTGAATTAAGTAACACATGAATCTGTACCGAGGCTGAGAAGTTTCAGAGTTTACAAGAGAAATTAATAAAGTCTGTTAAACACAAATCAGTTCAGGTATTCTTAAAAGTGAAAAACAAACTTTTAAAAAATGCAATATTTTATAGAAATATATATTTTGATTCACGATATAAATATATTGGTGCATCATCAAAAACACATTGATTTTAAAATCAAGGAACGTAGGCATTAAGGGAAAAGAGTTTTCAAATTTAAAAAAAAGTAAAAATACACCCATGGTAAATTTTAAAGGAGAAAAATAAATTTGCGACCATTTTTTTTAAATTTCAGATATTTGACGTGCACTTTCTGAACTGAATGATTGTATCAGTACACGAGAATTTCTATGAGTGAGAGCAAAGGGCCTACCAATTTTGCCGTGAAAGGTATTTTCACATAGCTTTTAGGGTTATTTCACATAGCACAATTGACATGGGATTGACAGCTTTAATGTTTTTATTGCTCAATAAAAATCTGTTGTCCTCGGCTGGGTTTGAGCCCACTAACATCGTGTCCTGAGGCAAGCCCCCAAGCCCACCGAGGTCTACTGTTGCACAAAGTACGCGAGTGTTGAGAAGAATGAAAGAAAAGTATCACCAGTATTGAGGAGATACATATTATTCAAGGCAACTTTGTACTGTAGTAGGATATAGTTTTACAATGAAACCCATGTAGCAGTTGTCATTTTACGCAGACTGTACCAGGAACTTCTTCTTACAAATCTTGTCCCCAAGTTAGGTTCGAACTAAGAGCAATAGAAAGTATTTATTGTATCAGACACCGAGTTTGATTGTTAAGATTTACAAAATTTTGGGGGTGGGGGTGGATGTTTGTAAGTAGAATTATTTTAGAGCATTTTGTCATAGAAATAAAAATACCTGCATCAATGAGCACACAAGCAACATGTGAACCACATCTGGTTTAGTTAACCACTGGTAGATGGGGAGTACCGTGTGGTTTTTCTTTAAGCAAATGCAGGCACATATTCTCAAGTGCCTTCCTTCTTTATCTCTACCACATTATTACACATTTTTGCATGTAGCAAGATGTGAAGTTTAGTTTAGTGGACTGAGTACAAATTATGCTGGAAGTGTTTCAATTTGGGCCAATTTTAAATAAAGTTGATGAGAAAGCTTTGGGGGCCCATGAGAGAGAAGAAAAAATGATGGAATAGTATGCTATGATAGTGTTTGTGTTTGGAAGAGATGGGTGGGACATGTTGCTAGGATTGTGCCAGACCATTACAGGAAGGAATACCAGATGGTGGGGTGAACTGAGGAACGATATGAAGGAGCTGGGAGTTGGCACAGGACAGGACAGGATGGGGTCGGCGCATGATCATGATCAAGTGAGGAGTGTTAAATCTGGGTCAGGCTTCTTCCAACATTTCTACCCTACAAAGTACATGCACAGTCAAACAAAAACAACACAATTAATTTAAATTACTTGATAAATGACTCCTATAGACGGGAATCAAACCTGTGATTACATCGGTTTGCACCTTGAGTTTTCTCTGTTAGGTTAAAAGCTATCAAGACATGCAAATTATGAGAATAAAACATATTTTAATGTTACCTTCTATATGGCCGGGAGCATGATTCAAGGAGAAAAACAAAATAAAAAAACAAGTTAGAAAACATTGATAACAACCAAACCATTTCAATTGAATAATAAATAAAGGTTCATTGAACCTTGGATTCAAACAAATAATCTTTAAAATGACTTTGCACCCTCATTTTGATGAGCTTAGGGGTGGGTTATGATTAAAATAAACATTTTGTTTAGATGTCTGTTTTATAATTTGATTGGATGTTTAATTAAAATGTTAACAACCTTTTTACATTGTATAGTGACCAATAGCAGCCCAAACATCTCCAAGGGAGAGTCCAGTTAGACACTTAAAGTGTAAATGTAGTTAAGAAAGTGAATCAGGATTAAATATCCTGTATATTAAATTGGTCCTATTGTGTATAATCAACAATTAATTTTTTTAAATAATATATTTCAACACGTCGGCACTGTTTTTCTTACAGGTATCAGAAATTTGTGTAAAAATAATAAAAGCGAATTTTATAATACAAGAGCTATGTGTTTTCAAAATGAACGACATGAAATGTTATGTTCATCTCATAACAATAGCGGCTCGCTATAAAATAAATGTTGTGTGATTTCAGACAATTTGTGAATATCAAGTTATAATGTGTATTTAACCTCGTAGTTATAATAATATGAGTCTGCACTCATAAAATATGATGCAAGCTTTCTAGCCATCAAACAAAATTACAATTTTATTTGATCTATATTGAAAGATTAGTGATAAATCAAATGACAAGTAATAAATAACTTTATCACCTGCTTTGGTGGTCGTGTGTTCTAAATTCAAAGGCATCACTCTTGCAAAAACTGTCATATAAAGGAAGATCGAGGTTCAAATCCTGGTTGTGTGTACTGAGGGTTTTCCACTCTTACTCCACACAAATGTGGGCACACTTCCTCCTCTCTAACACAATACCGTAACTAGTACACGTGCAAATAACCCAAACGAAGAGTAAGACATGGTGCTAAAAGAAACTTCATCATGCAGTCGAGATAGTTTGGTTTCGCGCTGATGGAGTGGCAATGTTTGAACCCTCGCTGGATGGACACACTGTCGTTTTTCCTAAATTATTTGGGTTCCCGCCACACAAATATGGCTATATTTGGTCTTATTTTTACATTCCCTGTCTCTAACCATTAGCTCAAAAGAGATACCTGAGAGTTAGATAATAAATGTTTATTTTTGAATCACACACCTATAGTTATTATAAAGTGCATCTTAGGAGCAGAGCTAGCCGACAGTTGGCAGGACATTTTTAATATTATTTTCTTAGTAATACCACACTAACAATATTGAAAGAGTTAATGCACGCTTTTAATAATACTTCCCTAAAGATTACTATTATAGTTGGCTTTTTTTAACCTATTGAAAGGACAAAAATATTATTAAGACATTAATTATTTGTTTCGCTACTGTAGTAACAAGAGATATTATAGTGCATAAAATAATACATTAAAAAGTATTATATTTACAATTGTATCTCCTTTCAACTGGCAACCAAAATAAATTTAAAAAAATTTATAACTTAAAGAAAGAGTTACCTAAGATATTAGTTTCAAAATAAAACGGTTTTATTTTGTAAATACATGTGCATGAACAAACAAAGCCAAATACGGTTTATATGACATCATCAACCATCCTTATTTCGGCTGGTTCGCCATCTTAATTTATGAAGAGAAGGCGGTCTTGTTTGTGAAGCATATGTAAGTGAACCACAGACACCGCTTCCATAAAAAATAAAAATTGTAGTTTTCATGAGTTAGTATTTAAATAATGTAAAAATGCTTAAAAGAAAGAAATAATTAAAAACCAAATGTGTGTTGTGAAAGTTTTGACTGAAGTTTGCTATTTGTCACCACCACTCCTGGTGTAGATGGAGTGTAGACTTGTAAAAGGTAAAGTGTTCTAAAGGTAATGCTTTGAAGAAAAAACCCGGATATATACGTTTTAAAAATCATATTAGATATAAATGCGAGAATATTCAAACCTATAGGACTCCACATAGGCATACCCGCGCAATGTATTTAAGTAATATTACCAAGTTTGAAATCTTTGTTGTATTTGTAAAATAAACGACTGTATTATAAAAAGTTTTAAGCATAATGATGATGGCTTTTTAGATAACATGATTACATTTCTCAGTTGAATTATCTAGTTTTGTTTTCAATCTTCAAACTTTTCATGGAAATATTTTCAACAATAATAAAAAATTAATTTTGATTAAATTATATCTATGCGTGAGATTACACTAAAATCAATCCATCCAATAAAGATAACATTTAAATGTAAAGAAATGATAATGTACTTGGCTGTAGGGCCCACTAAATAATACATAAATTATCCAACAAAAACATAAATGCATATTTTGTTTGACCATTCATTATGTTGGGCAGTAATAATGTTATAATTAAGGGGTAGATTTTGCCCTAATTTTGTATTCCTATGCCTTAAAACGTAGGCTCTTGAGGTAAAAGTTTATTTTAGAGTGGGGCTCCCAAATATTTTAGACTTAAGAAGCCTTTGCACGAGAACATAAACATCCTGGAGTCATCATAAAATGGTTACACTAATATTATAAACATTCAATTAAAACAGTTGATTTTTGCAATTCCCATAGAACTTATTACTTGAATGAATATTCAAAGAAAAAATTCATTTCATATTTACTTACTGTTGCAAAAAGTTCCCCTTAAAACATGCACAATTTACATTACTAAATAAATTTATTTATTAGTGGCTCGGGTGGGCTTGATTGTGATTACAAGTGTTTCAATGTTTGGAGTTTTGGTTGTCACCTTCAAGTACACATCATTGTCTAAATTTACCTTATTTCTAAATTTAGGGCCAGTTTCATAGTCAGATTTAGTACGCCTCAAGTGCGGCTCTATACTAAATACAAGACGTCACCTACCTGAAATTGAATGGAATGGGCCAGTTTCATATGCGAAACTGGCCCATTCCATTTTGGTCTAGGTAGGTGTCGTCCTGTATTTAGTATCGACTCACACTTTAGGCATGCTAAGTTTGACTATGAAACTGGCCCTTAGTCTTTGTAGCAGTATTGAATGAAAAAGTTTTCTCACAAAGAAATGTTGTTGTGAAACACAGCTATGAATTTCAACGTTTGATTCCTTAAACAAGAACATGAATCTTTAAATCAAAATTTGTAATTTATTCTCCATAAAATTTAGTTTTTAAAGTATAATTTGTTGGAATTTCTAAAATTTGTTCCTTCCTTTAGGTGACACTGGCAGATGTCCTTTATGCAGATTTGAAAAAATTGTAAATCCTAATTAATGAAGCTATTTTATAATGTGACAAACATGTTAGAAATATTATAAAATTGCCTCAAAAGCCTGAGATGTATATAACTATGAAGGGTCTCAGTTATTAAAAAACATTGTGTTCAGTGATTGTGATGATAATGTGATGATTTTATAGTGTCTATAACCTATTGTACAACAGAGATCCTAAACTTTTTTTTTTTGCTAAATTCTTGAAACTCCTTGCATACCAATATTAAATCTGTTCTCACATTTTCTCATCCACTGGAACCTCAAAGACGAGCAGTAGTCATTGTTTTATTCTATGTTGTTGATCAAAATTCAAAATATTCTCCGTTGCTATGTGAAAAATGTATCAATATAATAATAAATTAGTTCTTGCGATAGAATTATTCTTTGAATTTCTACAGGTTATGGCCCCAGATAAGTGCTCAAAATAAATAAAGTAGCTCATTCTAAAACTGTTGTAAATTATTGTAGTTTAAATGAAAGTACTAAATTGTGCTTGTCGATTGTGAAAGTGTTCTAGTTTGCACTGCTAGTTAACAAATAAGTTTTTTTGTCATGGCAAATTTTGTAAACTATCGCATCGAGCCACTTAAAAAGGATGATTACGATACTTGTAAGCTTCAAGCACAAGCAGTTTTGATAAGAAGTGAATTATGGAAATATGTTTCTGGTCAAGAAAAATGTCCCCCAACCAATGATGATGACATAATGAAATGGAAGGAACAAGATCTCAATGCAAGGTTAGATCTAACCTTAATTATATCGCCCAGTGAACTTAGACATATTAAGAACTGTAAATTTTTAAAAGATGTGCAGGATACATTATCAAAACTTTACCAAAGTAAAGATCCCGCTAGAAAAGCCACTTTATTGAAACAATTGATCCTTCAGAAAATGAATGAGGGTGATGTCCGTAATCATTTAAATAAATTCACTGACGTTGTTGAAAATGGCTTATCTGAGAGGATGAATAGAATCCTACTTGATAAAGTCCGATGTCTCATGTTGGAGTCAAACCTGCCCCCATCATTCTGGGCTGAGGCAATTCACACAGCAAACTACTTGCGTAATAGGTCTCCATCAAGGACCCTCAAAGGCGAAACACCTTTTCTGAAATGGGTGGGAAGAATTCCATCGGTTCGACATATTCATGTACTTGGCAACAAAACATAGGCTTTGGACAAAAAACCTGGCAAAGGAAAGTTGTTTATAGGGCAGACGAAGGAATTTTTGTCGGATATTCTGAAATTTCGAAATCTTATAGAATAATAATGCCCAATGAGAGGAAAATCAAAATTACAAGAGATGTCAAAGTTTTGGACAAAAAATTATATGACTCAAACGAGAGAAGAGGAGACAACATTATAGTAATGGATGATCAACCTAATGAGAACAACAAAGAAGTTATTAACGAAGAAAATGTTGGGGAAATAACTCTTCCAGCTCCACCTGTTACAGTTCAAGACCTTGCAGACGTCTCAGACTAAGAAGAGCAAGAGCCAGATGAAGACCAAGTATAATCAAGGCCAAAACACAACAGAAAACCTCTAATTTTGATGTCAGATTTTGATGTGTCAGTCTATTGTGATGTTAATGATGCATTAGGAGGTGATGGAGAAAGATGGCAATAAGCTATGAAAAAAGAAATAATATCTCACTTAAAAAATTAAACTTGGGAAATTGTAGATCTAGAAGAAGGTGACAATGTGATAGGTAGCAGAACGGTATTTAAAAAAATATAAAGCCAATGGGGAGCTAGAGAGAAGGAAAGCTCGTCTTGTTGCAAAAGATTTTCTCAGCGCCCGGGAATTGACTTTGTTGAAACCTATGCTCCTGTTGCAAAACTGAGCTCAATTTGAGTTTTTCTTGGAGTGGCACTTAATCAAGACATGAAAGTTACTGGATATTTCGACTGCCTTCCTCAATGGTAAACTCGAAGAAAGAATCTTAATGCAAAAACAAGACATGTTGGAAACATTCTTATGTGACATAATGATGGAAGAAAGTCACAAAAAAGACCATTCTACATTTCTCAAAGCAAAGAAGATGCTAAAAAATCTTCAAAAATCAGATAAGAACAAAGTATGCCTACTCAAAAGAGCTGTTTATGGCTTAAAACAAGCCGGCAGGCAACGGTTTAGAAGGTTGGACTTTAAATTAGAGCAATTGGGTTCCGTTCCCTAACAAGCTGACCCTTGTATATACACATCTACTACTACTAAAGGGGGGAACAAACATTGATAGCCATATATGTAGATGACATTATACTGGCATCAAGAAATCAGCAACATCTGAATGATTTAAAACAAGAACTAACGAAATCCTTTGAAATGCTAGACCTCGGAGAGCTACATTATTGTTTAGGTATCGAGTTTTGCCACAAGGGTGGTAGGATTTCAGCATCGCAAACTCAATACATTGAAGAACCGTACCCGAACTTGAAAATTTGCTTGACTTTTACCGCGCTGAACTTTAAAATGTTATGGTCAGAGAGGACTATTGAGAGTTGATCGAACTTTCTATGGTAAACACCAAGGATAAGAAAGCACTGTTAGACATCTGCTTGTTTAGCATAACAATCTATGTTAAACCATGGCTTCAATGCATTTTGGCAGTTAAAGCACCCTACAAAAATTTGTGCTTTTTGAAATCTTTGAAAGCTTATGAAAATGTGAATCAATGTATCTCGAAAGCTGCTTTAAAGAAATTTCTCCAACATTTATGGTATTTGACTGATGAAATAGCAGTATTAGCACTTTTTGATGATGATTTGGATGAAGAAACAAAATTAAAAATGGTGGCAAATTTACATATAGGAAATTTCTCGACCCATGAGAAAAGATACATTCCATCGAAGGAAGAACTTTGTGGTTCATTGTATGGTGAGTTTGATACATTGATTTTGTAGTTGTTTATTTAGTTATTTATTTATATCACGCAATTGTTACCTGTTATTTTATTTATTTTTTTTACAGCAAAAAGCATCAGTCAAAAGCCATTCATTGTTTTCTAGACTCAAAATTGATGATAGTTTTCTCAATGAGAGTCCCTCTTCATGGGAGAATAACGCTTCTTTTCTAGACGCGAAAAAAAGGATATCAATACTTAGAGCAGTGAACAATACAGCTGAAAGAGCGGTAAAACTAATGCAGGACTTTCATGGTTTAGTAACCGTTGAGGAGGAACAAAAACAATTTTTGTTATGTTGCGTACAAGAACACACGAAGATCTATCCTGACTGTAAAAAACAAACATTGAAGTGAAAATATGTTCGGTAATGTTTCTTTTACTGTAATATATTAATAAATATCTGCTTTGAATAAAATGGTGTCTTATGTACCAAAGAAACATACATTTTACAATCTTTCCATAGTATTCCCCGTACAAGATCTCACGTTCAAATTTGACCTAAAGTCAACACGGGTTACCGTTATCTTATTGCAATAATACATTTTATTTAAATTACTGAGGTTAAATAGAAAAAAATAGAGGGTATGCGTATTCGACTTTGCAAAAAAAAAATTCCCTTGTATCTTGGGACACCCTAATATATATGAATTATCTGTGCTTTAATAAAATATAAATATTCAAACATCAGACATTTTACTACACACTTGTTGATTGAAGAAGATAATGTATGAGTCTAAATGAATCCACATTCCTGGTGAGACCTTCAACACACCTACGTAGGAAAGGGTTGCAGGGGGATGGAAGAGCAATTTTTAGAGTTCAAATGAACTTTGTACCGTCTTTACATTCCTGGTGAGTCACTCACAATACTATGTTTAGAAAGAGCTGCAGGGGGATGGGGTATTATCACTTTTAAAGCAGGTATTTGTATTCCAATGCTAAGTAGAACACATGATTTTAGCTGCCAATACCTTTTAAATGCATAGTTTTCATTTATAAAGTGCACATTATATTTATTCATTTTCAATCATTTTATGTGTATTTAGATTGCTTTAAACCAAACCATCTAAAGAGTCAATTGAGGCAAATTATTACTGAATTCGGAGAGAATATTCTTTCTCTGAGAATTATTACTGAATTTGGAGAGAGTATTCTTTCTACAGAGAGTGGAATACTTTTCTGTAAAATATGTGAAGTGAAAGTGGCTGGCATCAGATAAAAGATTTAACCATTCAACAGCATATCATTCACAACAAACATGTCAGTGGTATTCGGAATATTGATAGAAAGAAAACCTCTCAATTATTATTTGCACAAAATGCATTTACGCATCAAGAAGTCCTCAACATTTTATAAAGATTTGTGTGACGTTCTGGTATCTGCGAACATTCCTCTGTGGAAACCGAGCAATGTTAAACTAAAGGATTTCCTGGGACTGTACACGGGTCATTCTATTCCAGACGAGTTCACACTGAGGAAAAACTGGAAATGGACAGACAAGGAGATATTTTTGCCTACATGTATAATGTAAATCCTAGCTCTTGTAATATAAGTGTCATATCATGAAATTTCAATCAAATTTTTTAGGTCATGTTTTGCTAATTTAAAGTCATTATTTAGAGTTTTAGCATCATTTTATAGGTCATTTTTTGGCAATTTTAGGGCCATCAAATTCTGCGCCCAGATAATCACACAAATTCAGATGTTTAAATATATTTGGGACATCAACACAGGGCAAACAGCCCATTTAACCAGGGTGTGCATGCGCCCATATATATTATATATATTTATATAATCATTTCATCGTTAAATAAAAGTAAGATTTCTAGGTTTGGAAGAAAAACACCAATAAAAAACACGTGAACTCCCAAAGTCAAACAGCTTTCCCTGTCATCTTATAGTTGCAGTAAGCTGATCAATTAGTTGTAAATGATTTAGGAGATATCTTGAAGATTGCAAAGAAAAAATATATAAGAAATATCGTCGTGTAAGATCAGGAGGAGCAATTATTTTTTCCGAAGCTGGAACAAGCTCACCAAATACTGAGTCAATACATTGTAGTAGGCATAGTTCCAAAGGACAACTTTCTACCTGACTTTATAATAGGCTGCTTAATTTCCATGAATCACTTCACTTCTCAATTTTTACTTGGCCTCGCGCCTCAGAACTTCCACTCACCTTGCTCACTTTCACCCTCTGTTTTTTTACTTAGGATTCTCCTCACCCAGGCCACCTTGCCGCATATTTTATGAGTCTCTTGCCTAAGTCGCCGAAATTGGCGGTATGGTTCTCCCAAAAATATTTAATTTCACAAATTGGCCCTGCATAAATACTCACTAAAATATGAAACAACTCTTAAAATTAACAAAAAATATCTTATTCATAAAAAATTACAAAAATTTGTCTAGCTATCTTCCTAGTCAGAAAAACTTACCCGCAAAAATATATTCAATTTTGTATTTAAAAAAATGTCAAAGATGCAAAGTACGAGGGAACTATCTTAAATAGTTAATATCCATGGGGAACTATAAATTAGAGAGAGCGTGCTGGCAAGACGGCTCATGAATATACATTAAAAGTGGTTCTGAATGAAACTAAACTAGTAAACATAATCAAATGACAGGAGAGTAATAATAGAATAAATAGCTAGGGGATTATTTAAAATCCTCACAATTTTTTATAAAAATTGAAGGACGGATGTTGAAATCAACATACAGGTGAATGCGTCTCAGAGTAGTTAGATGTATGTGTTCTATTGCATAGAATGAAGTAGTATCAAGAGAGACAAAGAGGCAAACATTGTTGGATGGATGTGAAGCCTGAGGTATTTTCAGGAGAAACACAAGAGCAAAGTGAGTGCGGCTAGAATGAGACATCTAAGAAATGTATGTTGAAACAAAACTAGTCTGAACAGTCAGTAATAAATAGGTGCCGAAGGAGTGTGGTTTGAAAGGGAACCCAATAGAGCGATGTGAAATAGACATCATATGTTTGTTTGGGCATGTTGAAAGGATGAGTGTGGACTGGGTGAAGAAGCAAATATATGAAAGTGGAATGTGTGGATCAAGAATAAAAGAGCATGTATGACTCAGTGTATGGAGGTTGTTGAAGCAATTAATGCAACGCAACGTAACGTAATGTTTATCTAAGAAATTGTTTAAAAAAAAGTGGTGCAAATTCATTAAACTTACCAATTTTTTTTCCATTTTCGTTTTAATATCCCGCGCCAAGGTGAAAAAAGCATCTTCTACATTAATGGATGCTTTTGCGCTTGTCTCCATAAACTTAATTCCATATTCTATGGCTAATTGTTCCCCTCGTTCTTTTGTCACCTACAACAAAGAACCATGCCAACAATGTAAGGAGATAAATAAATTGCATCCGATTAATCCAGCTCAAGCAAATTCATCTGATCTTGCCTTTTTTCTGGCAACTATAAAATTACAAAAAAAGTTTTATATTTAGGTGGTCTGAAGCTAAATTTTGTTACTTTGACAAGTTAAGAAAGTGACTTCACTTGTCAAAGTAACAAAATATAATTGTGAGCCAGATTAATGTGAACCTGTCTTTTTGGTAACTTTTCATTTGTCTTAAAATACCTCGTTTATCATAAACAGACTAAATATGTGATAAACAAAACATTGTTCATTGGACCAGGTATAAGTAGTTAACTATGCGTGTCATTTTCACAAAAAAGGTAAATATCAGTCTTTGTTTATAAATTTTACTTGGTCCAGAATTTTAAAAAAACCTACTTTGTTGATAGGAAAATATATTATAATTAATATAATTAATGTTTTTCAACATTTTAATTGCTAAAATGAGTCCTAAGTCATAGTCTTCACTAATCCCAGAACACAGTTCAAGTATACCAGTTCTAGTGCACTCTGATCTTGTCAATAGTGCTCAAGTACAATATAATAGTTCTAGTGCACTCTGATCTTGTCAATAGCGCTCAAGTACAATATAATAGTTCTAGTGCACTCTGATCTTGTCAATAGCGCTCAAGTACAATATAATAGTTCTAGTGCACTCTGATCTTGTCAATAGTGCTCAAGTACAATATAATAGTTCTAGTGCACTCTGATCTTGTCAATAGCACACAAGTACAATATAATAGTTCTAGTGCACTCTGATTTTGTCAATAGTGCTCAAGTACAATATAATAGTTCTAGTGCACTCTGATCTTGTCAATAGCTCTCAAGTACAATATAATAGTTCTAGTGCACTCTGATCTTGTCAATAGCGCTCAAGTACAATATAATAGTTCTAGTGCACTCTGTTCTTGTCAAAAGCGCTCAAGTACAATATAATAGTTCTAGTGCACTCTGATCTTGTCAATGGTGCTCAAGTACAATATAATAGTTCTAGTGCACTCTGATACTTGTCAATAGCGCTCAAGTATTGTGCAAGTAACATTGGAATTATGCAATCAGTGATTGGTTGAACGATAATTTATTGTGCAAGTAACAGTGATTTTTTTTTTAATTTCTCATTCTGTTATTCATCTAACGCTCCTAGAGTGTAGGAGCATCGAGTTCAAACCCAAAAATTCTACCCCAATATTTTTGTTTAGATAAGCACTTTAAGGCTAATGGTATCATTCCAATTCTAACTTTTCAAACCATTTATACATAAACACACAAACTGATTCAAGTTTGAAATTTAACATATTTATCAAATTTAGAGTTAGTTAACTCGTGAAAGCTTTGTAATCTTACAAACCTGTCTTTTTTCAGTGAGTTCACATTTGTTTCCTAAAAGCATTTTCTCAACATCAGCCGAGGCATTTTCCTCGATATTTCTGATCCAGTTCTTTATGTTCTCAAAACTCTTCTCATTGGTGATGTCGTACACTAGCATAATTCCCATGGCCCCTCGGTAGTAGGCTGTCGTGATTGTACGAAATCGTTCCTGTCCGGCAGTGTCCCTGGAGACACATCAAACAAGTGATGGTGCAAATAGAACCTCGCTACAGCCACTAAAGCATCCTCACATCAATTAACAGCTTGTCTAATGATAATGTTTCAGAGAGCCAGCAAAATTTGGTTAGTAATTCCTTGATTTTACCAGAACAAATTATTTTCAATGATCAGTTCTGGATAATTTTACATACTAATTTTTAAAAAAGGTGAGTAGGAATTTTAGAACTAAAAGTTATCTAAAAAATGTTGGTACAGTTTTTAATAATCTAATTATGGTCAATCATTTAAATCTCTCTAGATTTGAACAATTGCCTCATTCAGCTAATTTAAGATGTCTTAATTAAGATGACTATTCAGAGTAAATAAGCCACTAAGTCTCTTATATAACACTAAATTGTTTCTACTTACCAAATTTGAAGTTTTATCTTCTTCCCATCCAATTCTATTGTCCTAATTTTAAAGTCTATTCCTGAAAATAAAAACAATAGAATATTATAAATTAATATTTACAAATTGTTATTATTAGCATTCCAAGTGACAATATATGTCTCAACAAGAGGTGAATATAGAAGCAGCCAGTAAATTAAATCACCCAGGAAAAAAAATAGGTTACATGACTTATTTTTTATACATATTCCTTTCCCCATTTATTAGCAAACACATTTTTTAAATTGTCATTTTTTCCGATTATTATCAATCTCTCTCAGTGTTGATTTTAGGTTTGTTTTTGTTGAAATGTCCAACTCAAGAGATAACAATGACTTGATCTGGTGATATTTGAAGGGTAATTAAGAGGAAATGCACCATTTTTACTATGATCAAGTCAAAGTTGGGCATTCTACTTGTTATCCCTCCCTTTGGCTTCGGGGGTAACTGGTTGATGTCGCGATGACGGCAATGTTGTGTTCAGACACGGGTGGGTAGGGGTAGGAAAAAGGTCAGCAAGTGTGTTCCGGCAACGTTAGTCGCGGTGGAACAGAAGGATGTTCCAGCAACGTTAGTCGCGGTGGAACAGAAGGATGTTCTAGCAACGTGAGTCGTGGTGGAACATGAAGTTCCAGCAACATGAGTCGTGGTGGAACATGAAGTTCCAGCAACATGAGTAGCGGTGGAACATGAGGTAGCAGTCCGTAATAGATGTCTAGGGAGGTCTTTCAGATAAAGTGAATGTTACATGAAGGGTATCACGTGATCTAGCCAGCCAATCATTATGCAAGTGCTGTCTACAGGGCTATTTAGTAATTCATTTGTTGGTTTTATGACCAAGGTTTACTCAATGATCTTTATATTATACTGGATGGACATAAACATAAACATTGCCAAGGACCAAAGAGTGACACTCAAGTTTATCGTCTGCTACATTGTGGGGGGACATATTTAACAGTTTCTTCCAATGTTCTTATGCGAAAACATGTCTCTGATGAATAAAAGTGTTATTGTTTGAAAATAATGAAGTATTATACCACACTTTCCTGAAGAAACATTTACGGTACATTAAATGATATCCAATTCAGTTTTACAGGTATTACTGTATAAATACGAATAAAACCTTTAACATATTTAAATATTTAGGTAGTTATCATCAATGTTGTTTACAGTCTGCCAAGACTACACTTATATTTAAAGTTGGATATTAGCTTGTATATTGGTTTCAGAAACTATATTATATTGAAAGATCGATAAATATAATGAATAAGGTATCTTAAAACTTGATTACATTTGTTTGAATGACAAACTTTGTGTAATTGCCATACGTTCAAACCATCACTTAAGTTATAGGTTTGTAAAAGTATTATTATATTACCATTTTTTTTTAAAGTTGGCTCATATCTTGTATATTGCTTTCAGAAACCATATTTTGTTGAAAGTTTGAAAACTATAATGAAACAAGTTAGCTAAAAACTGTATTACATTTGTTTGGATGACATACTTTGTTTAGAAGTCTTACATTCAAATGATAATTTGGGTTATAGGATTGTAGGAAATAGGGTATCTACTAAACCCTGAATTTAGTAAGAATCACAATCTGTTAGGCTTTATTTCGTGCCAGAATACTATCATATATATAATATTTTGGTAGGATGAACGGCCATTTAGAACTGAAGTATAAATTTCCTTGTGGAAGGTCTTTTATTCTAAATAAACACTACTATACAGTAGGATTCTGGTACGAGATAAAGCCTTCCTAACAAGCTTCCTTCAAAAATCATCATATATAGTAGCCTTCATCAACTTATTTAAAGGAAAAACTCACCAGTTTCAAACTTTGTTATGCTTTCAAAGCTTTTACTAACCAATTTATTTCATTTAACTAATCACACATTGATGTATCTCATATATTCAATCAAATTAATGAACGATGTCAAAATGCCACATTTTCTTGTATAGGTGTTAAGAGAGAAAAAGATACCTGAAGGTTTCCTTCTCTCTTACACAATGGTATACAGACGACAGCTTTAAAACTTCAGCCACAGATGTCCATCCAGTTATATTATAGAGATCAATGGGTTTACCCTTTAGCTTAAGTTATAGTGATCAGACATCGAAACAAAATAATTAAACTACAATAGGAAAGCTAAATTTATCAAAACAGTTTAGTAATAGATATTTATTATATCAATTGAAAACTGTAAACATTCACAGATCATCACTTTACAAATAGTATAAATCACAGATCAAAACACAAAGGTACTCTAGAATGCAGATGTTTGGCTAGAGTTGTTAAGTTAAGTTACATGAATCGTAATCACACATTTTCTTAAGTTAAGTAATAATAATAATAATAATATTTAGCACCGCGTCTTACTACCCGTTCGGGTTATACGCTTAAGTACTAATTAAGCTAATGGATTAGGAATTGGGAGGGTTGAAGTTAGAGGAAGTGAACCCGCATTTGCGTGGAGGAAGAGTGGAAAACCATTTAGGAAAAACCACCCCCAGTTCACCCGACCGAGATTCGAACCTCGATCTCCCCGTCCTCGACGGTCGAGCTCAACACGACTAGCGCGTTAGCCAACTACGCCACCGAGGCGGGTCTTAAGTTAAGTGAACCTTAAGTGAACATTATGTTAAGCTAAAGTTAAGTTGATCGTGATCCCGGCATATGTCTTTGAATCTAATTCAATAATAAAATATTTTGATAATCACTTTATAAACAATTTAGGTTTAATATATAAAATTAAATCAATAGACCTAAAATTAAAATGTTGAATAACACAGAATGTAGCCTTGTCCCAATGGCAACACCCATTTTAACTCACAAATAAAAGTTATCAGGTATTTATGCCTTCCGATAAGAATGTGATGGATAAATACATTTTATTTGGCTGAATCTGGTGGTCATAAGACACAGATTTAACTTAATGGAGAGCCTAAAAACATTTAACAGCTGGATTAATATTTATCCAGGAGTCATAGCATTAGCCCTAAGTGTATACAAAATAATTATTTATCTGTTATTAATTACAAACTAACCCAACCTAACCTACCTTTACCTGTCTTAATAAATTAAATGTTAGTAAAAGTTGGGATGGGTACATAAGTTCTTATACATTTATGTTGGTTTGGAGGTTTAGACATTTATGCTGGTTTGGAGGTTTGGGCATTTTAGTAAATTCTGAGGAAATTGGCCAAACAATACCCTGGGTATTAGGCAAGTCAAGTTTTAATTTTCTAAATTTGGAATTAAATTATGTTACCTAATATTTTAAATTCTCCCTTGTATGTGTCAAATGAAGTAAATAGTGTTGTTTGTTAGTGTTATTTTAGAGGAAATACTTCAGAAATATATTTTTGTAGGCCTAATTGTAGGCCTACTTCTATTCTTTCCATTATTTTGTGTGTAATAAAGTGAATAAAAATAAAAATTGTACCATGACCAAGAAAAAGAGTCTAATTTGGCACTGATAGAAATCATCATTACCAATTTCTCAAGTCAGGGTATGCATGGTGTCTACTCAACTTGACCAATGAAATTCCCGACATTTCACTGATCATTTACTAAGATTCCCGACTCAAAAGTATGTCACACCCTTCTATCCCACAAGGTTTTTGTCAATCTTTTTTATGAATAATATTAAGTTTTAAAATTTTTTAAAAAAGTTTTTTTTATTTGTATTAACACAGTCTACTAGGAATTAGAAAAATTATAAAATATATTACACAGCTACAAAAAAAAAGAAGACAGTTTGAATCACAATTTACTTTATTGATGGTGACCTGGTGGTTGAGGGGTAAGGTGTCAGACTTGTGCTTGGGTCTGGGGTTCAATCCTCGGTCTCGGCACAGATTTATCTGATTGCCAAACCCTTCCTTCACCTCTGACAAGACGTGTATTAATCACAACTTGTGAATGTGAGGAATGCCAGGTCTCCATTTCATCTCACAATCACCCTACCATTACACATTAGCGTGAGTGCGTATAACCCGAATGGGTAGTAAGACGCGGTGCTAGTAATAATAATAATAATAATAATAATAATAATTTACTGATTTAGGCCTAGTGATTATTATAGTTCATATTTTGAGTAAAACCACATTTTCACAGATTTTCCCTTAGTTTACCAAATTCCCGACCAATTCCTGTTTTTTTTCCCAACCACTTCAAATTCCAGGCTATTTCCATTTTCCCCCGATTTTCACAGATGGTAGACACCCTGGTATGGTTACGATACCCTTACATACCATTTTAAGATTTTATTTTATTATGGTTCAATATTTAGATATTTTATTCACTTTATAACACAAAGAGTAGGCTATGTAGAGACAAAAACACAAAGGTTTGTAGCCTATGAATTTTAAAAACTTTGAATAAATATCATATCCAAACAAAACTTGACAACAAATCACCCAAATCACTTTCAGAATGTAAATATTGACGATGACATGTAGCTTACTTGTGACGCTAAAGTACTAAAACAGCTAACTTACGCCATGGGATGATATATGTACCATTTACAATTAATTACTTATAACAATATATTTAATAGGTAGCCTGTAGGTAGTTTATTTTATCTAAAATAATTAAAAATTTAATTTATTAATACAAAGATAGTTAGGTAAAGCTAGGTTGGGAATGTATCGTAATAATGAATAGGCCTAATATATAAACTATGTTTTCTTATTTACAAGACGTTATCAATATTTATTACTGTAGTCTGCCTTTTTATGCTATTTTGTGAAGACAAGTTAAAACACAAAATAAATGTATGGCCGAAGATGTGCAATGTATTTAAGAACAAAGTCATTAATAATTTTTTTTTATAAAGTACTACATGTAGTCCTAATAATATTTCTAGTTATTATATTACTATGTTTCATATTGATGGACATCCAAGAAACATGATTTGCCAAAATGGGCAAACCCCCCCCCCAAAAAAAAACCCACCCAGGTTCCTTCAGGTGGGCTCACTTGAAAATACCCCTCTTGGTGCGCTAAGCGATTTTTCTTTCCTTCAAAATGTCCTATGTTTTCAGTATTGTAAAACTACATAGTAATAATAATAATAAATATAATAATTACATGAAAGAGGTCTAGTTGCAGTTGGCATAACATATCTTTGTGCAACATAATAATCACATTATCAGGGTGGCTACAAAATATATTTTACAAAATTCCCTGACTTTTCCAGATTTTCCAGGCGATATTTTTCAATTTTCCCTGACTACTTTTTTCCAGTTTTAATGGTGGATGATGACTTTTGTTATTATTGATCACATATTTAAAAAAATTGTATCTACTAAACATAAACGATTTTATCAGTTATTTTTAAAATTAAAATGTTATTTTATTTAGGTATTATTAACTTTTGTTTTAGTGTTTAGTTGCGAAATTAATGGGATATTTTAGACATATTTTTTAATTCCCTGACTTTTCCAGGTTTTCCCTGTTTTTCCTGTCTGTAGACACTATGATTATTAATAGCTTTTACAAATTTACTTTTTAATTTGAAACATTTAATTCTAAGCACAAATGTACCTGAGATTTTGCCAATAAATTATCAATTTAGACACAAAATGCAGGTTATGTGAAAGTCAAAGTTTAGTAGCGTACTGAAAAAATGCATTAACACCCAATAAAACTAGGGTTTTTTTGTCAAAAAAAAACTGGCAGGATGAGTTTAAAAAAAAGTTATTCCAACCCTGCTGAGAAATCTAGAGTTCCAGCTTTCAAGGCCAAGTTGAAATGTCACTTAGCTAGATTATTATCTTTTTTTTTAATTTTCAAGTTTTGTTTTCCTCAATTCAATTCTTTATGTTTTAAGTAGGTTAGAAAAAATGTATGGCAATTATCAATATTTTGTTTATTAAAGAAAAGCGGACAATAAGAGAGATTAAGAGTAACATCCCACACATTTTATTTACAAACCCAAAATAAGTTTTAAAGTTTGTATTTATGGATATGCCATTGAAATTGTTCCTTTACTTTATTGTATTGGTAACTAGTTGGTTATCAGAGCCAACTACTAATGTGAATCTTGAATCCTAAAAATGAGAATAAATGAATATATTTTTCCTAGAAGTGAATTGAAGAGCTGATTATTAATTATTAAAAAATAATATTATAGTACACATTTTTGACAGTACTAAATCTAGGGGGTTTTTTTCAAACAACTCATTCTATAAAGACTTTTACACATTTAATTTTAATATAAAATTAAAGATCCCATCTCACCTATGGTGGAAATAAATGTGGTATTGAAAGCATCTTCTGAAAACCTAAAAAGTACGCACGTTTTACCAACTCCAGAATCACCAATTAAAAGTAATTTAAATAAATAATCATAAGTCTTTGCCATTATCTATTATGATTATCAGAAATTGGGTCTAGTTCAAAGATAAGTTAACAACTGAGATTGAGAATTACATGCTAAATATTGTGTGTAAAACAACAAAAAAACTATATGCCCATGAATGATGAGACCTTCATCTGTTAGTTATTCTATGATTCAACAATGTGATAATGTGAAACTCAACCACCAGGGCCGCATAAGTTAAATCTAAATACTTGCTTCAATTAGAAGTCTGATATACTTATCTATTTAGTTTTGTAGTCATACATATAAACAAGCCCGAATTAAGGCATGTGCTAAGTGTGCCACGTACAGGTCCCCTGATGTTAGGGGCCCCCTATCCTTCTGGCAAATAAATTACTTTGACTTGTCATATTTATTTTATGATAATATAATATTTCAATAGTATTAAATTTTTCCGTAAAATTTATCACAAACTACTCTAGAAATTCCCTAATCGAAGGACGCTGGTAATCTGGTATTACGATTTGCAGATGGTACAGTTGAATTTTGACCGTAAAATAAACATTGATTCCATATTGACAATATTTTTTTGAGGTAAAATAATAAAATTATTTATATTGAAGAATTAACTAAATGCGACGCGAGAAAAACTTTAAAAAAAATATTTTTACTATACTAATACTATTTTATCCGTAGATGGTGGACTACATAAAATGTAATTACACTGAAATTGTCTATAATTATATAATGACCAATATTATTATATTATTTGCTATTAATTTACAGTACTATAATCCACTAAGTATATAATAGACTGTAATGTTTAATAGTTACTATATTATTAATAATTAATATGTTAATAGCAAAACTAACGGTACTCGCCGCGATTTCTTCTAAGGGCCCCAAGCTATACTTGGCACAGGGCCCCCAAAAGTCTTAATCAGGGCCTGCATACGTACATACATACATACATACATACATACTTAATAACGCCGTTTCCTTACGGTATAGTTAATGAATTGTGCATATATGTAAATAAAATCTCTGTACTAAATTCATCTTCATTAACTTTCTCCAGACTCCTCTATCCTTACACACTCACTTAGTTTCAACAACATCCATACACCTAGTCACACAGGTGATGTTGATGTTTCTCTTTTTCACACATTTGTCTACAACATTTAGCCGCGTTTAACATAGCCTACCCCTTCCTGTTGATCCACGCATTCTACCTTCACATATTTGCTTCATCACTCGAGCCACACTCATCCTTTCAACATGCCCAAATCAACGTATAACGCTTCTTTCAGAGCGACCTATTGCATTCCCTTTCAAACCCACTTATTTAGCACCTATTAATTACTGAGTGTGTCCATACGAATTTTTCCACATATTTCTTAGATAACTCATTACAACCGCATTCACTTTGATCTTTTGCTTCTCCTGACAAACCCACGCTTGCTTCACATCCATGAAACAATGTTGGCGTTAACACACTTTTATATAAGTTACTGCCATATTTGCCTCTTTCAATACTACCGGTACTTCATGTTTTGCAATAGTCTACATACATCTAACCAATCACTGAAATGCATTAACTCATTTGTCGATTTCACCATCTATTCTTCCATTTTTACCGAACATTTGGCCAAGATACACAAAATCATTCATTTGTTCTTATCGTTTTCCATTTTATACTAAGCTGATAATCATTTCCTAATTTGTCTTTATAAAAAAAACTATCGCTTTAGTTATGAAGGTGAAGATACATTTTGCATATGTAGCGTTTATTGATATAACGCTACAAGAAGTAATTAAATCAACGACTAGACACTGGTGAAATAAACAAGAGTGGACTCACCATTACCCCGTTATATTATGTTGTGTTATTGCGCCTCCCGAGCGGGCCTCCCGCACTACGTTCCACTATAAACTTTGTGCTTAGACTAACTGAATGAAGCTCGTAGTACGAGTCGCCACAAGGTATGATGGGAAAAAGGTGTGACGTATAGTACCCGAGACGTCAGTGTGCTATAGAAACTTTTGTTCTGGATCTTTATCTATGCTTCTCAAATCTTCTCAACTATTCTTCAACCTTCTAGCTGTTCCATCCCTCTTTTTCATGTGTTGTGATTCTCCTTTGTTTTGGCGTACCCCTCCTCCCCCTCTCTGAGCTATAATACTAGCATATATATTGATGTAGGATGCATGGAGCTTTACTCTTGTCTGGACTTCCTCCAGAAACACTTATTGGTGTTCAGGATAAGCTAGAATACTAGCATATATATTGATGTAGGATGCATGGAGCTTTACTCTTGTCTGGACTTCCTCCAGAAACACTTATTGGTGTTTAGGATGATCAAAAGGTATAAAAATTCCCTTTCGGCAAATGTATTATAAAATTCACTCTCGGCTAACATTTTAAATTTTAATGATTTTCTGAACAGTTTCTATATTTAAAAGGGACATAGAATATTTTCTGTCGTGTTTTGTAGACACGAGGTCCCCTTCTGGGCGTATGTCTGTTAATATCATTGTTACATCATGGAGACGCCATGTTATTCACTACTTGTCAAATGTATAGCCTGTTCGGCATGAGAAACTAAGTTAGACGTAGAATATTTTTTTTATAAATTAGACTTAAAGTCCCCTTCTGGGTTTTTTGTAAATGTTTAATATTTTCACATGTTATGGAAAAGCCATCCTTTGTATTGAAGAATTAATCATATAGTCTGTCCGGCTAGGAAGCTATAATTTAAATTTGTAAATTTTTTGGTAAGTTTCAACACTTAATCTTTTCTGTAAGTTGTTGGCTAAGAAAAGGGAAAATTATGGCTAGGTTAAAGCTAGCGTTTAAAATCACCGCTAGGCTGTTATTGGTTAAGGACCTTAAGTCCACTGTTGGAGTTGGTTTTGGTTTTTTTAGAAAGAGTTTTTTATACTTCAAAGTTATAGTTTGTCATTATAGGACTAGATCGATCTTTGAGATCATTATTGAGACTTCAAATTATTGTTATTGTTATACTAAAATTTACATATATATTCCTTACTTTTGTGCCATATTTAAATACCTACATTTTATATTAATAAAATGACTTATACCAATATTACCTTTTTAATGTTGTCACATACTTACCCTTTTTTTAATTGCTGGGAAAGTTTTCTAAATATTTAATATATAGTAAATATTTGTAGAGCGGGTTCGTGGAGGCAGAACTTAAATGGACCTGAGTACGGTCCATTTGTTTTGTGTTGGTCCTATCGGATCCTCTGTAATAATTGTCTTTTTTTATCTTTTGAAATTTTTTGAAATGATTTGTTTTTTGTTGTGCACCGGCCTTAATTCATCGTTGAATTAAGGGGGTGTTTACACTTGCAGCAATATATAGTTTTATAGATCTAAACACAGATATTATTATCAGCCATCCTGGCTAGATGCCGTCCTGTTCCTGAAGAGGACTTCTCGTGGAAGTGGCTGATGAAATGGTCCTCGATATTGTCTTTGTGCCCTCGTTATATAGGTCTAGTTGTAAGGAGGAAAGGTGGGAGATTACCTTTGTTATTACGTCATTCGCTAGCATCAGGCTAGAAGGCTGCTTTGTTGTCATCACGTATACCAGGTTCTTGTTTTCTTGAATTCAACCATTGCATTCGACTCATTTCCGTAACACCAACTTCAAGACGCCGGACGCGCAGAGGTAGAGCTATGCTTCTTAGGTCACGTAGGTCAGCCAGGTGTCCAGGAACATGAGTGGTCCTGTCTTAGTACGGCACGGGCCAATCAGAGCATTGCAAGCTCACTCTGTTGGAACATCAGGGTTCTGCACAATTTGTAGGGTTTTTGGACTTCTCTTCAATCTATAACTCCGGCAGATATATGCGTGAGTAGAACACCTATATTTGACATAGTAAGATCGTGACGTTCAACAATGCTGGACGTCCATGAGTATAAGATTACTTTGGGGTAGTATTTCTATTGCAGGATGTCTATGAATATTAGCTTGTTTAGGGGTGGGTAGTAACATTGTCATGTTATCAGTACACGCTAATATTATATAGAAACCTAAATTCTATGTTTCTACTGAAACGATATTTTTATTTATTTTGCAAAAAAAAAAAGTGTTCTTTATGAAAATTGCAAAAAAAAAAACTAGCCTTTTCAGTCGTTACCTCCCATTCCCAAACCTACAGCAGCCTATTTCTCATGCGCAGAACAAGCATGTTGAAATATCAATAAAAACCTTATTTTTGTATAGAGATACCATTATTTTGAAACGAGATACCATTATTTTGAAACACACGCCAATCACTCCGGGTTTTATCGTGTAGAGTGAACAACAGAAAGCCATTACTTTTAATGGAGTTGATCCTGCGTCATAAAAAGAGCCTGCCATCATTATGATAAGATTGAAAATTATTTTGAAATAAGTAATGTTCATTGTATACAAGGAAATCCTTAAAGAAATATAGAAATGTATAGCCTATATTATAATGAAGTTAGTTCAGTACATAGCTTTGTAAAAATTGAGTTAATTTTCAATAATGTCAGGAATAAAAAGAGCTAGGATATTCTATTATTTGAAGTACAGTATCATGGTAAGAACACGACTTCATAGATTGTATTAATAGAAGTAGCATGCAAACAATTTATTTATAACCAGATGAACTTCTAAAACAACAGATCCAAATAATAAGGGTGTAGGATTTAACTGACAGGATATTATAGTTTATGAGTGTGTGCGTGCACCTCACCTTACTACCCATCCGTATATTAACATTGATGAAGGTGACCTGGTGGACTAGATGTAAGGTGTCAGACTTCTGTTATGAGGGCCCGGGGTTCAATCCTAGGTCCCGGCACGGATTTATCTGATTGCCAAACCCCTCCTTCACCTCTGACAAGACGTGTATTAATCACAATTAGTGAATGTGAGGAATGCCAGGCCTCCACCGTGGTTCGGATTCCTCGTTAAACTGTAGGTCCTCCATTCCATCTCGCAATCACCCTACCATTGCACATTAGCGTAAGTGCGTATAGTAGTAAGACGCGGTGCTAATAATAATAATATTATTATTATTATTAATATTAATAATAATAATAAACCTTGATGAAGTAGGAGTAAGAAGATAGAGCTTAGAGGAAATGTGCCCACATTTTCTCAAAGAATAGTGTAAATACATTTATGACACATTCCCGTCATCGGCAGACCAGACCAGACCAGACAAGTTTGGTACCTTAGCCCACGTTGCAGCGGATACGGATCCCAACGATATTTTCTGGAGATGGTAGGTAGGGAGTAGAAATAGACACAGGCGTAAGTCGTATCTGTTTGTCTGAAGCAGTGCAGGATAGTTAGAACTATTAAACTATCACAAAGAATATCAAAAAATGTTGGTGCTTCATACACTAAAATATAGAAAAATAATCTAAATGTAAGCTAACAGGTTCATAAACTTTATATAGAATGAATAACATTGCTATTTCTAATGCAAATAAAACCTTAAAAAATTATCTTTTTATTCACCCTAATAATAGGAACTTTTATATCCATTTCGTCTAATAAATGATTAGGTTTATGAATAGGTTTAAAAATTAAATTATCTTTTATTCTCTTAATTTCTACAACTAATAACTTATTATCATCTGAATCTGCATTGAAATACTTTATGATTCAAACCATCGCATCAATTATTTTAATTTTATCAATTGTAATAATATTACTAACTAACTCAATAACAATACAAATTTATTTTAATAATCTATATTTGATGAAAGCTAATCTCGCGACTACAGCAAGTGGGGTTAAGTAAAGTTTTATTAGATTAGTATGTGGTCAAACTCAGGGGCTTTGGGGTAAAGTGCTCACCTCAGGACCCGTTGTTCGTGGGTTCACACCCAGCTAAGGTCGATGGTTTTTCCTTGAGTGATAAAAAAATTCGTAGCACAACTTCCTTCGGATGGAAATTAAAGTCGTCGGTCCCATGTCAATTGTGGGATTTAAATAATTCCTGGAAGATATGTGAAAATACCTTACCGGCAAGATTGGTAGGCCTTTTCACTCTCGCTCATAGAAATTCTCGTGTGTTGATATAAACAATCGGTTCAGAAAGTGTACGTTAAATTCCTCAATTAAAAATAAAATCAAATAAATATAAGGTTAGTATAGATGTTTCTAAATTAACTTGATGAAAAAGAATTACTCCACAAGAAAATCCACTCAAATATTAATCTGAAATGTACTTCCCTGTCTCAAGTGGTTCATTGACGCAAATATCCTTCACCCCATTTAGGCATCACGTACAATCGAATTGTTCTCTCATCCAACGTACATTAACGTAATTATAAATGTAACAGAAAGAACATAGGTAGGATTATAACATCATTCATTGGAAATAATTACTAAATTGTTGTGCTCTAAGCAACTTATTACATACCCAATGCTTTGTTATACTCCTATCAATATAACCCACACATGTGGGGTCTTGGACAAAGGCATCAGTCTGGTTTATTCTGGAATTGAAAAGAAGGTCAGGGTTCGAGTCCAATCCGGGTGTTCTGGTGCTAATCCTCCTAAAGGATTTTAGCCTCTACTCCACACAATAACGAGTTAATTTCAACTAAAACTCTACATTCCTCATTACGATATTGCTAGCGTAAATACACGTCACCAGCCTCGGTGGCATAGTTGGCTGACGTGCTAGTTTCGTGTTGAGCTAGACTGCCGAGGATGGGGAGATTGAGGTTCGAATTCAGGTCAGGTGAACTGAGGGGTGGTTTTCCCTAAAATGGTTTTCCACTCTCCCTAAATGCAAATGCGGGTTAACTTCCTTTAAATTCAACCTTACCATTTCCTAACTCTTTAGCGTAATTACCCGCCTCAGTGGTGTAGTTAGCTAACGCGCTAGTCGTGTTGAGCTCGACCGCCGAGGACTGGGAGATCGAGGTTCGAATCTTGGTCGGGTGAACTGGGGGTGGTTTTTCCTAAATGGTTTTCCACTCTCCCTCTACGCAAATGTGGGTTCACTTCCTCAAAATTCAACCCTCCCAATTCCTATCCATTAGCGTAATTAGTACTTAAGCGTATAACCCGAACGGGTAGTAATACGCGGTGCTAAATATTATTATATTATTATTATTTAGCGTAATTAGTACTTAAGCGTATAACCCGAACGGGTAGTGGAGGTGATGCTAAATAAAAAATAAATAAAATACACTTATGGGACATGGTGCACACAAAATATATATATATATATATATATATATATATATATAAGGAACACTTTCAAACAATCGAACCCGATTACTAGAATTATTTCCAATTATTTTAAGAACTTTGTCTTTGTGTGTGTCGAGTCGTCCCTATTATCTCCATTCATATTGTGGGCGTTGTCCAAACGCCCAGCTTCCAGTGTTTTGTCACAATATTATCGAGACACCCCGGTTATCTTTCGTCGTATTCCCCCCCTCCCCTTTCCCACTAACCCCTAACCATCCACCCCTAAACATTAATGTGACAGAACGTAGTATTGAGGACGGAAACATCCCCTGCTACAATACGTCCAGCGTACATCATTTCACCATTTCCTTTTCCCTCTTCCTCAACTACCAGGTTTTCAGCTATAGTCGTAAACATTGCGGGATATAATTGCTGAACCATACCCGATCCCTACCCACAACTCCATCCCCTCTTACCCTTCCTCACTTTAAGCACACACACACACACACACGAAAGAGGCTTCAACCAAATTTCATCCTGTCCGCGGGGAAATAATGTGAATTATACGCTAATAACATCTAAACAACTCCTATAATTCGATACTTCCATATCATCATTATTTCAAACTACTAGGCCAATTTTTTTAGGGAGTAATATACTATATGTAGACTTTTATAATGTTAGGATTGTTATTGTTGTTTTTTGTTTGGTAACGAAAATAATTATCACAGTTTTTGTTCATTAACATGAAATTCATCCACCTAAAACCTAAGGTTTGTGTGTGTGTGTGTGTGTGTGTGTGAATGTGTGTCTGTGGAATGTGTGTATGAATGTGAATGCGGGTGTGTGTTAGCGCCACTTCTTACTGCCCATTTAGGTTATTCGCATCCAAACTAATGGGGTAGGGATGGGGAAGGTGTAGCTATAAAGGAAATGCACCGGAATTTAATTTGCGTTTAATAGGAAGAAGAGGGGAGGTGGCGAAGCATGTGAAACCATTTAAGAAAAAAATACAACTTAATGCAAATGCTCAAGATCTAAGCCTAGATCTCCCCGTCATTTGACACTTTTATTGCGAGAGTGACACCCTAGACTAGGCATGTCCAACCCGTGGCACATGGGCCACTTGTGGCCTCCAAGTTTTTTCTGTGCGGCCCGCTAGCTCAAATTGAAATACGTCAAATGGAATAATTAAGCAACAAATTAGGCTCTTGGATCTGGCATAAATGTTCACTTTCCATGAATTTTTCAGAACCGTTAGTAGGCTATATGTTAATGTTAATGTTAATGCGATGTAATGTTAATGCGATGTGATGTTAATGCGATGCGATGTTAATGCGATGCGATATAATGCGATGCGATGTTATTGCAATGCAATGCGATGCGATGCGATGCGATGCGATGTGATGTGATGTGATGTATGTATGTGTTTACACCAAATAGTAAATTGCATTTATTAGTATACACAGATATTTAACTTTGTTGGGCAGTTGTAAGGAAGCTGTTGCAAGAAATGCAAGGATGTTACTAGAGGCTAGGTAGGAGATACTATTTTCAGCGTTCACTTCTAAAACTAAGTATATAATCACAGTGTGAGGACGACACTTTAGAGATCTGCGAAAAACATATCATATGACCAGGTTAATTAGTTTAAATATTTAGGAACAATTCCAACTAACAAAAAATATATTAGATTGGAAATTAGTAAAAGAATACAGTCGGTAAATGCATACTATTACTCGATCGGTACTTGTTGTCATCTCGCCTTCTGTCAAGGAATGAAAAACTCATATTATCAAAAACAATAATTTTACCGGTTGTTCTTTATGGGTGTGAAACGTGGTATCTTAACTTAAATGATGGAAACAAATTTGGGGTAGTCGAAAACACGGTACTTAGGAAGATAATAGTTCCAAAAAGGGATGAGGAGGAAGTTATATAATGATGAGTTACATATCCTGTATTCATAATAAGAAATTGTTAGGATAATCAAGTCTCGTAATTTATGGTGGGCAGGACATGCAGCGCGAATGGGAGAGTCTAAAACCATGTTCAGGGTACTGACGGGAAAACCCTATGGGAAGACCTAGATGCAGATAGGAGGAAAACGTTAGACTAAAAGAGATAGGGTGTAGTGAGGTGGACTGGAGAGAACTAGCTCAAGATAATGATAGGTGGCGTACTTTTGTAAGTGTGGCAGTGACCTTTTGAGTTCCTAATGTCATAGAGTAAGTAAGTAGTGTATGTTAAAATATCACCACCAATATAAACAAGAAAGAACGTTTTGAATACTAAGTCAAAAAGGCTAACGGCCAACTTTAGGACTTCTAGAGACTAACACTGTAGGCCACATACATAAAATTATCAACTTTTTATTGAGTTAGATAAAATTAGGCGTCTCTAACGTTCGCATTCTAAACTAACTGATTATATTAGCACGCGAGCTACAAACTATATTTAAAAGACACAGCTCTCGGTCTCCCGATATTTAACTAATCACTTCAGATTTAGAAAACCCTAACTCGGAAGACACACGTGTTACCGACTGAGCAAAGGTGTTGGGCACTAGTTATCGATAGCATTATAATAGAAGAAAGAGCTATGGCAGCAATTGAAGTGTTTTTATTTCCACACAACCCGCCTCGGTGGCGTAGTTGGCTAATGCGCTAGTCGTGTTGAGCTCAACCGCCGAGGACGGGGAGATCGAGGTTCGAATCTCGGTCGGGTGAACTGGGGGTGGTTTTTCCTAAATGGTTTTCCACTCTCCCTCCACGGAAATGCGGGTTCACTTCCTCTAAATTCAACCCTCCCAATTCCTAATCCATTAGCGTAATTAGTACTTAAGCGTATAACCCGAACGGGTAGTAAGACGCGGTGCTAAATATTATTAATATTATTATTATTTCCACACACTTGATACCCATTCTCTCCCCAGGTGAATACGAATGCATTACTTTTAGATTCTCCTTCTTCAAACTGTTCTCGTCGAGCAGTGTTTGGTCACTAAGAGAGCAAATACTTCCTCTTAACTATAGTAATAGATCACTTAAAGGTAAACCGTACATATTCATCACAGGTGGGCACAGGGTAAGAGGCGTCAGTCTCGTATAGTTTAGTTTTGCATGTGGTGGAGAGGTCTAAGTTCGAATTCCTGACGAATGTACTGAAGTTTTTATATCCAAAATACTTGTTTAACAATACAAATCAAATGGCAATTCTCGTTTTCCCACGAAAGTGACTTTAAGGACACTTTACATATGCAAAAATTTCCAATTTTGATCATATATCCACCACTATATGAGATGCGAGGAAACTTATCATTGTAAATTTGTAGTACTTTTAAAAATGAAAAATATTTGTATCTGAAATTTATTTTTATAAAACCAATAGTTTCTGAGGTATGAGTAAACACATATATTTTTATGGAATACTTTGAAATATTAAATTGATTTTATGCTCTTTGGTGAACACAAATGCTCCTCGTTCTCGATGTTTCTGTAACATCGCATATTATTATATTTGCGCTCTTCGGTGGAGTGTCTCTGCTACAGTGTATATTATTTCATTTCACAAATTCTACGAGCTTGTAGTAAATATCTCTATTTTAAGATTAAATAATGTGCGGTTCACTATACCATTTATTTTATATTGTTTTCATATCTTGGTACAATAACTACTAGTCTATTAGTATCAGGTACGAATAAGCCATACGTCAGGAAACTGCGGGATAAATGACTACTATAAATAATCAATATGCCTATTTTCTTACTTCAGAAAAGATATTTAAAAAATATTGTAATATTAAAGTCTATACAATGTAATAAATTAGAAAATTTTGTTTAATAAATTTGGTATAGTCGGGAAAGTAGATAAAATTCATATTTGAATTAATTTTTTTATTTCAATTCATTTTAATATAATTTAATTTATTAATGTTTTTATATGTTATCTGAAATATAATGTAATTATATCCATCCATAGAAAGTCATATTTTTTTCAAAATGTTATTCAATATATGTTTACAGAAGGGTTGGCGCGAGGCCAGCGAGCTCGACTGGTGTGCTCAGATATGAACTAAATGGTCGGAACTCGTCTCTAATCTCAGTCGGTTGTACCAGCAATAGGGCGAAAGGTGATTTTCCAAATAGCGATTTTTAACTGTCTCTTTCCCATCCTCTTGAACTGGCTCCACCAGGTCTCGAACTTTTAAATTTTGTTGCCAAGTAAAACTCCGGCACTGGCCGGGGCGGGCTTAAGTTTGAGTACCGTCTGGTTTATAGTCATAATAACACTCCAGTGCTGGATGACCCCAGTTCTTTCTTTTAGCACCGCATCTTACTACCCATTCAGTTTATACGCCCATCTACTAATTACACTGTGTCAGGGACTAAGAAGGGTGAATTTAGGGGAAATGTGCCCACACTTGAATGAAGGGGAAAAAAATCTCCCATGGTACACCCAACAGTGATCGAAATCCAATCTTCCCGTCCTCACAAGTCTAGTATACTGTGGGAGTAACACCTTAGAGCCATACGGCCACCGGAACGGTTGGCCACATTTTGATCCATGAGTTAATTCGGCACCGATTGAGAAATCACGGACAAGTAACGGTCCGAGGTTCAATGACGGACAAGCTCTTATTGATAATGTTAGAGAGACGTCGTGGGTATTAGTCAATGAAGTTTCCGGAACATTCTAACTTTTCGGATGTGACACTGTTTCTCAATAATTGTTCATTCAATTGATAGCTCCAATAAAACTATGCGCTATTCTCTACATTGTTTGTTCAATTTTAATGTAATTTACTTAAAAATGTATCTTCTTAGACATGTGTTCATAATTTAGTGTACGTTTAGGATAGCGGGTAGACAGTCACACGCTTAGAACACACACAATACGCGGTAAATTGAAGTAATTGTAATCAGGGGCTAAATGATTGAGCCATTCTATATACATATGAAGGATGTTTGAGTAATTACCCACATTGCGCAATGTGGTGTAGGCCTCTGACCACATATTAACAAGTCCTGGAATGGACCTTGAATCCCCGCCCGAACAAACCACCCCATGCGTCATAGAGACGTAACTTTCATTACTATCGGTAGGGCACATCTATAAAGCTGAAGTGTTATTGTTTGGCTACCACAGCCATTCATTTCCTACAAGATACTGCGTTTCATCTTTTATTCGATGAAAACAGGAACACCGTATTTCTAACTGAGCACCAGTAGCATCTCACGGGGCTTTACAAAGGGAGTGAGACTGTACTTGTAAATTGTTCCTTATTAATTAAGTTAGCTAATAGCACATATTTACATAACTTATTAGTATTCTATAGTGATGGCTATTTAAGACTTACACGAGTTCATTTAACACGTGAAGCAGGGGTCCTCAAACTACGGCTCACGGGCCAGATCCAGCCTGCAGAGTGGGTTTGTCCAGCCCACAGGTGTTTTGACAAAAATAAATTTAAAATAATGAATTAAATAATTTAGGTGATAAATACCAAAATGATGGTGTCCCTGTATGCAGTATACAAAATACCTATATAACTTACATACCATCATGTGAGGCCAGCGGCAGTATTGGAAACACGTACTCAAAATAGCCATAAGGTGGGGTACGCTTCCTCAGAACCCGTTATCGGTGTTTCATAATGTGTCTGTTGAGCGGAGGGGTTGAGGAAAGTTTCTTATTTGTAGAGGAAGAGGATAACTATGTTGGCTGCACAGCTTACATATAGTCATTTCAAGTTACGGTTATGTCACAGCTTGCCTTTGGTAATCGAGAGCATGCAAGGAAGACGTAAGCCTGAGCAATCGTACTGTCAATTGTTCTAAATCAGCAGTTACGCCCGCGCACCAGGTCATCTGTTAGAAACAGAGATTGTTTTGCCAGTTAGCATCAAACATAATATCGACATGAACAGTAACTCAGAGCAAGCACCCTTATTCTTGTGGTATATAACAATGTTCTTTATACCTTTTGAAAAAAGGGGAGGCTGGAAAAGATGCACAATTGTTAAGGGGCTGTTTCGAAGTTCTTTAAAGACTCAGTAACTTATGAGGAGAATATCCTACAGCCTGAGTCCCTGTTCAGTACAGAGGAGGAAGCCCCAGACCATATTGAGAGTCTGGTTTATATAACAACCGTGCAATGCCGAGTGGCCGTATGTTCGACACCAGTCATAGTTATAGCACTGAAGATGTGTCAGGGTGCGGAACTGTTGAGTAGGGGGACATTGACAGACCGAGGACCTTTCACTGGACTCTTTCAACCTGTTCTAAAACCTACATCACATTTATACACTCGTATGGTAATTAATATGTTTCAATAAACAAGATCGAAATGAGCCCCACAGTTATTTGCCGCTGCCTACTCATCCCACTAAGCCATCCTGACAAGTAGGCCCGTGGGTTGGGCGGAGTAGCAACATTTTATAAGCTCTGTGTGTGTATATATATATATATATATATATATATATATATATATACATATATATATATACACATACATATTATACAGAATAAAGTTTGTGTCTTTTTCGATCCGGACCAGCTAGCACATTCAATATCTTAATGTGGCCCTCGACTAAATTTGTTTGGGGACCTCTGAAGTAGAGAATGGGCAAACAATGTATGTGCCTTGGGCTCGCGTGATTTTTAGAAAAGTAGTTTATGAATCATATATATTTCTATTTTTGGGGATATTTGAACTAAACAGCATTATTTATGAGTCTGCTCTATAAATGAATTAAATTTAATTTAAATAGTTTAAGCAGTCACATATTTGGAATTTAAATTGGAAACAAAGCAAGGCCACTCACACCTTCAACACACTTATATAAATACATTGTTTACGTTCTTAAATGAGCATGTGCATGCCGTAGCATGTTTCGAGACGTTAAAGGTCACGGAAATACCTGTCCGCATCGGACCAAATTATACGGTGGACACCCGCTACGATGGCCACATGGTCCAAAGTACTACTTTCTCAAAAGACTAGACTGCCAAAGATGGGGACTTTGAGGTTCGATCCTGGTTGGGTGCACTGATAATGGTTTTCCACTTTCCCTTCATGAAATTGTGGGTGCACTTCATCTAAATTAATCCTCCCTAATTATTAACACATTAGCTTAATTAGTAGGCGTATAAATCAAACGGGTACTAAGACGTGGTGCTAAAAAAATACAGTGGACGACTTTATGACCCAGATGACTCTTTTCGTTGCATGTAGTGTACCGGTATGTTAAAATAGTTTATTGATAATATTTTTCATCTAATTTCTTGAAAGCGTGCGTTTTAATTTAATTAATCGTAGTATTAGTTACCATTTCAACGAAGAAGAAACGTGTCAGTCCCCCCTCCTATCAACCCCTCTCCCCCTTAACTACATGTTTGATATAACGAGGGGTGAAAGGGAAAATAAACTAAGTTCAGAATTTTTTCAGTTTTGATAGCAAAAAAAATGGCAAAAAATAAATAAAATATTTCTGCCTTAGATACTTTTAGCTCAATTTTCTACGTAGAGTAGTCTCAACAGTTTCTAAATATTTGTCATAATGGGCATAGTGGAGTTTGAACCAAAACATTTTTAATGCAGAGAAAAAATCCTGTTTAAATTCGGCGATGCTCATGACAAATATCAAAGAATTGTTGCGAATTTTCTTTTTAGCACCGCAGCTTACTACCCATTCGGGCTATACGAATATGTACTAATTACTTTACTGTGTTAGGATTGAAGAGGTTGAATTCATAGGAAGTGTACCCGAATTTGCTTGAGGAGAGAGGGGGGAAACATTTAGGATAACCACCGTCAATACACCTAACCGGGATTCAAGCCCCGGTCTACCCATTATCGGCAGCCTAGTATATTGCGAAAGTAACACCTTAGACCATACGGCCACCGAAGCAGGTAACTGTTGAGATTACAAGAAAGTTGTACTAAACGTATCTACTGAAGCGACGTTTTATTTATTTTTGCCAAAAATAATGCGTTTTTCTATAAAACTGTCAAAATGTGGACCTTAACTTGCCTTCCCTTTCACCTCACCTTAAGGTATTTTCTAGAAAAATAAAAGTCCCTTATTGATATTCACAAGTCCTGATAAAGTCAAAGCCCGCTTAGTTCAGGTTTGAAGTAGCAAGCAGGGAATTATATGGTAAACAAAATCTTGTGATTTTATTTTAGTTTTAGAAACATTTTGGACAAAAGCAAACTTATTATATAATAAGGATATATACGCCTATTTAGACTTTAACAAGTTAAGTTAAAACCTATTTTAATTTGTAATTTTAACACATTGGTAGTCAGGCACCTTATACCAGTATTTATAATATCTGTCTAATTAACTAATGGTAAGGGTCCGATTCGCGGCGTGGTTAAAGAATGTATCATAGGCGAAATGGAGCCTTCCTCTTTAACAGTGATGAAATTAGGACTGAGAGGGTGAGATTTTTATGGCGTTAAGTTGATTTTTGTAAGTAAAATTCCGGTACAATATGTCAGTTCAGATAGTGCACGTTAGATACCACAAATTTATTTAAAGGCTATTTGTTATCTGGGATTAATAAAAATTACAATTTCTGTTAAAATGTATGTTTAAAAAAAATTTCAACTAGTGTTATGTTTTAATATAGTTATGAATAAGGCATAATTTAGAGTAAATGAACTCGAATTTTCGTGCTGGAAGGGTGGGAAACTATTTAAGGTTGAGCAACTTGACTTGAATCTCAGGCTCTCACTTAACTGGCAGACTCGACCAGACAACAAAGGACATCTTTGACCGCGTGCCTGTCATATGGGGGGCACTTTTAATGTTGCTTCTTAGAAATTGTACGTTTTTGCACTTCTTATTTCTATCACTCCTTCTTCAGGGGTAGTACTACGGACTGTTATGGTGAGGCAACTTGAATGAAGGAACGGGAAGAAACAAAGTGAGTTGTTCCCTGTGCTGGAACCACGGGCCAGTTTCATAGTCACACTTAACACGCCTCAAGTGTTACTCGATACTAAATACAGGACACCTGCCCAGACCGGAATGGAATGGGCCAGCTTCATACTATGTAAATCTGAACCATTCCACTTGAGTTTAAGTAGGTGTCATCTTGTATTTAGTATCGAGCCGTACTTGAGGCGTGTTAAGTTTGACTATGAAACTAGCCCTAGGTTTCTTGCTCGTCGAAACTTATCAACTACCCTTGTATTGTGGAACTCTTTCTGAATGACACTAGCGAACTCTTGCTTAGAAGACCGAGTGTAATATCAAAGTATCTATTTGAACAATCGGAACTTACTTCTCTGTGTTGGTGGGGAAATAAATAATATCAGTTTCTTCTAGGATATGAGAACCCGCAAAAGACACGATCTAAGGCGTCAAGCTTGCAATACTAGATTGCCAGTGATGGAGATGTCGAATATCGACCATAATTATGTTTGGGGTGTGATGTGTACCTTTATGGATTTTCTTTCAAGCTCTCCAAGTAAATGCGGGGTTAATTTAATCCAAGCTGCTCGTATCCGCCACCCTCCCCCACTTACATTCTTACAATTGAGAATAAGTTGATAATAGCATTGTTACTGAACGTGATTTTTTTTTGTTTTTTCTAAACTAGTGAACGAGGAGAAGCGAAAGAAAAGCTGAACCTTCATATAGTAAAGTGCGAATAATGATAAAATCTAATCTATTGTGGGTTTGGACCTTTCTGGATGACATGGAGAGAGCACTGGTCAGTTTTCGTGCCGAGGCAGAGTGACAGAAATTGAATGGTCTGTGGGAAGTATGTAATAGCACTTTAACAAGGTATCAGAAGGGGAACATTGAGAAGTGTGTTCTAATGCAGTTGAGGAAGATGAAGAGTTTTCTTTTTTTGCTCCGCGTCTTATTCAACATTATGACTTTGAACATTTAAATACACTAATTGAATGTGAGTGAGTAAGGTAGAGTTTCAATCAAAGGTACCCAAATTTGTGCGAATAGAGTGTGTGTGAGAAACTATTTAAGGAAACCATAATTCACTTCATCCAGATTGGTTTCGAATCCCAACCTATCCGTCGCCGGTAAAAAAGACTAGATAAGTTTGACGCCAATTCTGCGTGCCCACCAAGGCGGATTTCTGGATAATCAATTATAAAATGAGAGTTTAATTACACCTTCCACGTGATAATTTTAAAAAGGAGAAATGAATAAAAAGAACTCGTCAATGTATGTGTTTTATTCCTCATCTAAAGAAAAATTATTGTAATCAGGAAAATTGTCTACCTCGAAATTAAGATGAATATTTACTTTTTATGACCAACACCTTAGATCAGTCAGTGGCTTATTTGTCTATTGAGCTAAGGGTCTTGGGTTTGATTCCCGGAATGGCCACAAAATTTATCATTGGTGAACTGTGGGTTTCCCCTTTCACAATGAAGAATTAACGGCCTGGGGGCTTGATCTTGTGTCTGTTCTAGATTTAAGTTGGTTTCTAAGACGTGTGCTGATATAAATCAGTCACTTTAGGAAATTCCACACAAAATACCCCAAATAAATTATTTTTGTGTTTCCGAACCCAAAAAAGAGGATTTTATAAATCTGTCCATCTGTCCCTGGCCACAGACCTGGAGCAGTTTGAAATTTTTTTTCAAACTGGATATTTAGATGTTATGGGCCATTCATTACCTAAGGACATTTCACGAAACACTCATTGGCTTCTATTTAATTAACATTACGATCCTGATTGTTTCATTTGAATATATTAGTATTTTTGTTGCCCTTTAAGCTTAGACAAAACAAAACGTTCATTAGATATTTTCATCAGTCTAATACTTTCCTAGTCTTTAAAAGTGTCCCGAAGATGCAACCCTCTTTCGGCTAAATTAAACTTTATTTAAAGCTGACAGCGTCTAAGATATAAAATAGGCGGGTGCCTTAAAGGAACCTCATAAGTCACAGTTCGTGGGATAAACAATAACGAGAGCAAGGTATTGTGTTTTCTATACAGTGCTATTTCGTTTAAGGCTGCCTTTTTTGTTTGTTCCTCGCAAGAGAAGTTTTACAAGGGACTAACTTAGGAGTAAGAGGAAACTCTTCTTTTTTGGTTTCACTTTAAGTTGTTGTTCTTGTTTTTGCATTACTTCTCTGAAACTTGTCAGAACAAGTTTCCAAAGTAGTATATACTTTTCTTAACCAATGACATTTGCCAATGATTGTTACCGCAACGGCGTGTACCGAACATCCAATTTGTTTGAAAGGTTGCACACAACATTTCCGCACCAAAAAAAAATATAAAAATACTACTTCAAAGAGGAAAATACAAAGATGTATAGGAAGGTTTTTGAAATTTAACACAATCATTAGGGAAAGTCTATTTGATTTTTTTACTTTGGGAAAAAGAGTTCACAAATATTACAGAATACTCTCTTAGTTTTAGAAAAATACTAGCTGGACTTTTTGTTTGTAAAAATTGTAGTTCTAGTTGTTAAGAACTCTTAAACATGTATTTACATAATTTAGACCCCTATATCTACTACTGTAACGTGATCTGTGATAAAATGTCAATGATGTAGCTGTTATTTTATTTAAATTATTATATTTATTTAGCACCGCTGCTTACTTCTAGTTCGGATTATACGCTTATGCTACTACGCTAATAGTTTTATGGATTAAGAAGGCTGAAATTATAAGAAGTGTAGCAGCAGTTGCGTTGAGGGAGAGTGAAAACCCATTTGGAAAGATTCCCCCCAGTAAACCCGACCAAGATTCAAATCTCGATCTCATCGTCATCGGCAGTCTAGCATACTGCAAAAGTGACGCCTAATACCATCCGGCCACCAAAGAGGGTAATTATTATTATTATAATTGATGGTATTTAGCGTTCACTTATAATTTTAATAATACATTAACACATGGTATAATAATAGTTTATGCACCAACATTAGATTGTATCCTTAACGCAAACGCTAAATTTCAGTATGACATGAGGCTATTTGAATGAATTGAATAATGACAGTTTGGCACAGGAACCGAACGCGGGACCTTTGACATAGCGTGCTAAGGCTCTACCACTGAGTTATCCAGCGATATTCCTTTTCTCAGGGTCAATATTCACTCATAGACTATTAAGAGCTATCATTAATAATATCACAGCTACCGGCGACTTCGTTGTGGCTTTATCCACAGGTGTCATTTTTCAATTTATTCGAATATGATTCAGTTAAGACTCATTTCCGTAATTATAACCGTTCATCACCCAAGCTTCGCCTTTTATATAAACTTATATTGTATAGCGTTATTTTCTGCCAACAAGGCTATTTAATAAAAAGTGCAAACGACGAGGAGGGTAAAAAAAATACTAACTTCACCGGTGTAAGCTTGGAGCAGGGGATGTGAAACCGCCGAGGGAAAAACAATTCAACTTCAGTGCAGCCGGTTGTACACTATCCCCAACCTGTCGAGTTAAAATAAAAGCAAGCTAACCATCCGTGCTGCCAACTCTGATGGGTAATGTACCAACTGTTGAAAGTAGCTTCTGCATGGTAGCGAAAATATGAACAGGTTCGTGCGGAGTCATAGTGTTTAGCATAGTTTAAATCTACATAGTATGCATGACAACATTCATTTGGGCTGCCTATAAATATCGCACTTTAAAATAGTACCGTAAGCGCGACTATGAGCTTATAAGAGAACGTTAGTTCTGATGGTGGGGGATTCTGGGGTAGGTAAGGGCACCAAGATAATAACCTTGTATTCACAGGTATTTTAGTAAAAATCTTTTTAGGGCAAAATAAATAAAATATCACTCTTGTAGAAATAGTAGTTTAATTTTTTACATAGATTAAACTAATCAACTTTGGTGTATATCTTATGGTAATCTTGGAATTTACACATGACTTATTCGCATCATTTAAAAAGTTTATCATCAAATTCCGCTAAGCACATGACAAAAGATTCAAAAACTGTGGATATCAGCATGTGATGTTAATAGAATTAAACTCTATGTTTCTCTTGTAGAACTATTTTATCTATTTTGATCAAAAATTATTTTGCTATAAAAACTGCGCGTTCCCTACAGTAACACCTTAAGAATGCGCCTACTACATTTGAATTGTTTTTATCATTTTATTTTTTGTGAAAAAAATACCGATCTTTATGAAATTAACAGTTCTAAAAAAAATTGTTACAATGATAGACCTATTAATAGAGAGTTGCATTGCTATTTTAAAAAGTCTCAAATATTAATTGAAGTTTTGAGGTTTTATGACGGTAACCTCAATTAAAAAAACCTTAATGTATTTGATATGACCATGAAAATAACGTGGAGGGTTTCTAACAATATTTTTTTCTATAATTATATATTTAAATTTCAGAAATCACAGCAATTTACCTACAAAACATAAATGCATGATTAAGGTTAAAATTAAAACTAAATGTGATAGGCATAGAATTAACCTCAAACAACAGAGCTAATAATATAGGCACAACAGCAGTTTTAATATTTATAGTAGAGTAAGCTTTTGCATTTATACTAAATTTATTTCCGCCCTTCTTGTAATTAAATACGGCCTTCCTGGCTTCTTATCCCACCGGGAATAGATAATATTTCAAACTAAGGGCGAGATGTACTTTGATGTCAACCCAGAGTTTACAAACACTCAATTAGATCATTTAAGAAAGCTTCACTCATGTATCGATGAGTATGTTCACTAAATATAAATATCAGGCTCATCTAATCCGGTGTTTAGGGAAGACCAAGGTTCGAAACACAGGTAGATGTATTGAGGATAATTTTTCTAAATTCTACTTTACTCATCCCTACACCATTAGCGTGATTAAAACGCTGATGAACCTGTCGCGGGGAAAAAAATATTGCACATATTGTGTTCGTAACTTTAGAAAAAATGTGGCATAAATTTCTTTGAAATAAAGGTGGTAAAGGTTTCAGTGAGAACTTTTTTTTTGTTGGCCCTATGTCTTACTATCCGTTATGGCTATATGCAAATGTACTAATTACGCTTAGATATGAAGAAGGTAAAATCTAGATAAAACTTCCTCACATTTGCGTGAATGGAGAGTGTAAAACAATATTTAAAAAACCTATATACACCCAACACGGGATTCAAACCCCGAACTCCCTGTTGACAGCAGTCCAGTACAACAAAAGCGAGACGCTTTAAACCATTAGACCACCGAAACAGGTTTCAGTGAGAATTGATTTCACAAGTTCACTTTGCTTAGACAACGGAATTTAAGAAAAATAGCTTGCCACTCAAATCTTTCCAGAAACATCTAGCTTCGGAAAAAAAGAGGGGTAGTAAAAGAAGAAGGACGATCATTGCTGATATAACAGAATTTTTAGTGGCGCACTTCATCAATTTCGTTAAAAGGCGTGAGCCATTTCACAATAAAAAAAAACAACTCAATTTTGTTTATGATGATGTACTCAGAAAATAAAGTGTAAATATTCTCCTCTAGTAATGGATCGACACCATTCCCAATAAGAGGATTGAGGTTTTATTGAAAACAGAGCACATGTTTTAAAAACATTATTTTAGTAAGAATATTCATCGGTCTCATGGTAGAGTGGTCAGAGCCCCTGGCTGCTGACCTAGATTCCCGGCTGATAACGGGGGATTTTTCTAGAAATGGGAATAATTCCCATGGTCGCTAGGGCTTGGTTAATTAAGTTCAAATTAGGTTTAGATCTTGATAGGCTCCACCCCATCATAATAACTATCAGCATCTTCTCACCTCATCGGGACATAGGATGAGTCTCCACTAAAAGTATGTACGATTAATACATTCAGGACCCACCTCGGTGGCGTAGTTGGCTAACGCGCTAGTCGTGTTGAGCCAGACCATCGAGGACGGGGAGATCGAGGTTCGAATCTCGGTCGGGTGAACTGAGAGTGGTTTTTCCTAAATGGTTTTCCACGCAAATGCGGGTTCACTTCCTCTAAATTCAACCCTCCCAATTCCTAATCCATTAGCGTAAATTAGTACTTAAGCGTATAACTCGAACGGGTAGTAAGACGCGGTGCTAAATAAAAAAATTTAAAAAAAATACATTCAGGCCTTCCCCTGGGCTACCGTATATTAGTAATGGATAATCTTTCCACAAATTGATGTAGCCCAGAAACGTCCCTAATTAATTAATTGATTTAATATTTTAATAAAATGATTTTGTACCAAGTTATTAAAATCCGTATCAACAATTCCTGAATATCTGTCATGAGCGTGGTGGGATTATCTAACAAACTTTTTAAATGAAGATAAAAAGCTATCATTAAATTTCAGGACACTCTTGACAGATGTTTAAGAAATTTTGAGGTCATCATGTGAAGAAAATTAAATTCTATGTTTTTAATAGAGCAATATATTATTTATTTTGGCAAAAAAATAATTTTTTTTTGCCGTAAAAATTGCAAAACCACCCTGTGTTTTTCTCGCATCCACTTCCATCCCACCTTAGCTACTGTATTTAAACTGCCATATAAGATTATTTCTAAGTCAATCAGACTAAAATATTCGTAGTAGCATAAAGTCAAATTATAATTCAAGTAACAGGTTTTAAAAAAATACTACTTAAAATACAATTGTAGAGCCAGCTCTATGCATTTACTTAAAGATTCACCCCCTTCTCAACCTGTGTTTGTAGGTTCAAATAATTTGAGAGGAATCCTAGCGAGCCAGAAAAAAACATAACACTACTTTTTTAAGCACTCGGTCTTACTACCTATTCGGGTTATATAATCTTATGTACTAATTACACTAATGTGTTAGAGATAAGGAAGGCTTAATTTAGATAAAGTGTACCTGCATTTGCGTGGAGAGAGTAGGAAACTCTTTAAGGAAAATTACCTTCAATACACCCGACCAGGATCGAACTATGATCTCCCCGTCATCGGCAATATAGTCTATTGCAAGAGTGGCTTCTTAGACCATGCTGCCACCGAAGTGGGTTATAACACTACTCTCATATTCCTTAGATTTAAAAATACCTGGACATGGGAATCAAATCCGGGCCTTTTGGCTTAGTATGCTAATGCTCTGAGATATATAGGGTGTCCCGTAACATGTGCATAACCTGTCTGTAGTCATCGTGTCGTAGATTGGATTAACCCATTAGAACATACCTAGTCAACAGGTCAAGATGATTCGAGTATAGTACGGTGTATAAACAATCACACCCTAGCTCAGTCGGTAGCATGTCTCTCTACTGAGCTAAGGGTCCCGGACTCGATTCCTGGCATGGCCGAAAATTTATGATTGCTGAAAATATAAGTTCACCCTTTCATATTGATAAATTGACGGCCGAGGACTGGATTTTATGCCCATCCTAGTCTTAAGTTAAGCAATTGAAAAAAGCCAATTTCCCGACGGAGAATGCCAGACTGCGTAGAAAAGTGGAAAAGGTGTTTGAGAGGAGACAGGAGAAATTTGACCTGGAGGCCCTATAGCAACAGTTTGTGTTGGCGCATGGTCGCACTGCTTTTGATCACAAGGAAGTTTGGCTGAGGTGTAATGTTCACACCTATAATGTTTAATGACTGAAGAAAGTAAGTTGAGGATAGGTCAGATAAATGCGATGAAAAGTGGGACCGTGCTCCATGAGATAAGCAGGCTGGCGGAGGAAATGAGGTTAGATGTCGTGTGCGTGCAAGAACTATATTCGATAAGAGGGTATATTCCACACATGCCTTTAACAACTAAGGTAATTTCCACAGGTAATAAACCTATGAGCGCAATTATCATGTTCTATGATGGTGTAATAGTTACTAAAATAAATCAGATGAACGATGAACATATGACATGTGTGGAGATAAGGAAACATGCGAGTAGGTGTATATTAGTAAACATGTATTTTCAATATAGGGACCCTATAGAGCCCTACATGGGAAAACTGGAGATGGCTTTTACTGTATATAATGGAACACCTACAGTATGCACTGCTGATGCAAATGCCAAACCCCCAATGTGGTATAGCGAAAGAGCCAGAAGGAAAGATAAGAAGAATCACTACCCAATACCAGAGAGTAGAGGAGCTTCACTCGAAGAGCTGATTGGCTTCCTAAGACTCGAGGTGGTAAGCCGGCCAGATAACCCGCCAACTTATGCAGGAAGGGCCGGAGCATCTATCAACATTGACGTTACCCTATGTAACCTTGAGGCAGTGGAGCTGATAAGTGGTTGGAGAGTGGTGGAAAATGCAGCAATAAGTGATCACAATTTGATAGTCTTCGAGCTGACCACTGAGGGGAATAATAATCAGATGGATAAGCTCAGACAAGAGAAATTTGTCTTGCGTCACGCAGATTTGGATAAGCTGAGGTAGGTAGTAGAGATACCAACGATAGTGAAGAGATGTGATAGTATAAATCAAAAGGCAAAGGATCTGACGTGGGCTCTGCAGAAAGCCATGAGGAAGGCCATACCTATTCTGAAGGAATAAAAGAATACCTTCAGACCCTGAATGACCGACTGCATAGACTACGAGGGGAAACCAGGAAGGCGAGAAGAAAATACTGAAGGTGTGATGATCTTGTATGTAGACATTTATTGTTGACCATCCATAAGAACTAGTAAGCTGAATACGAAAAGAGTGTACCCTTTTGTTATCACTAGGTATATTTCCCAGACATATCGCAGTACCATTACGTCACTAAACTGTCACAGCAAATGAAACAGAACACAATTAAACACTCTAATACACTGTTCCACTGGGCACTCCAGAAATGTTTTTTGTCTGACCCTCTTCTACCTCGTTGGGAGCACGGGCCTGTCCTGACCTTTTCAACTATCCACACATCACTGACCTATCCTTCAACACTCCACCTCTGACCTCAGTGGGCGTGAAGTGCCATCTATCGGCACACATTTCAAATCGTACACAATGTGTGACGTAGATTGTACAGGGAGGAGTTAGCAACAAACCCGTGGAGAATCCCGTAAAAAATAGTGTTGGGTAAAATAAGGCCACCATCATCCCTCTCAACGTTAAGAAGATCAAACGGAACTACTATGATCTACTGGCAAGATACAGCTGAGCTCCTGATGGATGCCCTGCTCTCTGATGATCAACTAGAGGGTGAAACTTCGCAACAGATAGAACTGAGAAGACTGCTGGATGTATAGTATGAACAAAATATGGATTCCGAACCTTTGGCGGTGGAATAGATGAGTAGGCTCATAGACTCCTTAAAGAAAAAGAAATCATCAGGTTCAGACGGAATAATGGCTGAAGTGCTACAGCAGACAAAAGCGTAAATATCTCCCTTTTTGGCATCATTCATAAACGAATGCCTCGCTAAAGGTAGGATCCCTAACATCTGGAAACAGAGCAAGTTGATAGTGCTCAGTAAGGGGGAGAACAAGGACCCGCAACTCGCAAAGTCATACCAATCTGCCTACTGAATACGTGCGGGAAACTTCCAGAGAAGGTTCTGTGTGAGAGAATATTGAGACATAGAAAGCGGGTAGGAATGCATGAGCGGCAGTATGGCTTTCAGAAGGGCAGGTCTACAGAGGATGTGATTGTGAGGGCGATGATCCTGGTCGATCTTGTGGTGGATAAATACGTTGTGGGAATCTTCGTGTACATCTCGGGGGCTTTCGATGATCTATAGCGGCCTTCGTTATTTTTCTAGATTCAGAAAGTTAAGGTTTCCTAAGAACTTGTATATGAGTCTGAGGGACTATTGCAGACACAGATACGCCACCCTGAGCTCTCCAGGAGGGAAAGTGGAAAAGATTCTTACAAAAGGATGTTCCCAGGGATCGGTGTGTGGGCCGGTCTTCTGGGACATAGGTATAGAGCCAGGTCTAACTGAGTTAGAAGCTCTTCCCGAGACGACGGGGGTTATTGCCTTCGCCGACGACTTGTTAATTATAGTGTGTGAAAAGGCAAGACGTAATATCGAAGGGAAATTCAACCAAGTGCTTGAAAGCTTGAGTACATGGTGCAGTAGTGTCAAGTTGAAAATGGCGCCGGTGAACTACATACATGGTCTTTAAGGGGATTGTAAAAAGAGATCCGGTCATCAAAGTAGAGGGATTTAAATTCAGCAGAAGTAGATCTAACAGGTACCTTGGAGCTATGATTGACGAGAAAAGAAACTTGACAGATAATGTGGAGACGGTGTGTGCTAAGGCAATGAGGGTCATGAACAGGAGTATAAGCATAGGGCAAAGGCGCTTTTCAAATGCTTATGACCCTCATAAACACGTATCATCAGACTATTATCCTCTCCATAGTGGGATATGGTACCAGTGCCTGAGAATTTAGACTCAAAAGGAAGGTGATTGCAAACTTCTTGAGAAGGATTCAGAGAACAATCTTATTGAGACTAACCGAAGCATATAGAAGTGTAGCGTTTAATGCTATTAAGCTACAAGAAGAAACTAAGTCCACAACTAAACAAGAACGAAACAAAACAAGTGTAGGCTTACCACCGCCCGATTATACTGTGTTGTGGCATCACGTCTCCAATCACACCTCCGCGCACAATAAACTGTGTTCTTAGACTGAGTCAAGCTTGTGGCACCAGGCGTCGCTGGGAATGCCGGGAAAATGTGTGACGTATGTGCTAGAAAGAAACTCATGTTCTGTGGAAAGTTTTTGTTCGAGGTGCTTCTCCTTCATCCCCGTGCCTTCGAGTCGTTCTCTCTCTCTCTCTGTCATGTGATGTCTTTTCCTTTGTTTTTGCTTCCCCTTTCATCCCCTCTCTGAGCGAGTAAACGAGCGTATATATTGACGTGAGAGCTCAAGAACGTCACTCTTGTCTTGATTTACTCCGAGAACACATCTAGGTGTTCAGTATTAGAAAAGGTAAAAATTCCCTTTCGGACTATGTATAGAAAAATTATATTTCGGCCTAAACTTTATTTTTAAAATCTACAAATCAGTTAAAATGGAACTTAGAATTTTTTATGGTTGTTTGGCAAAGCGTAAAGACCGTCTTTGGGGTCGCGTTCAGAAAATTGTTGTTATGAAATGAAACGAAATGATAACCTTTTTTAAATGCAAAATTTATGGTCTGTTCGACTTGAGAACATTTATTGTCAAACTCTAATACTTTAAAGTTTTTCTTTGTTGTTGAGATAGATAGAAAACTTAGACTTGGGAACATTTATTGCGAAACACTAATACTTTAAAGTCTTTTCTTTGTTGTTGTACGAGACGTCTATTCTTTTGAGACAGATTGAAAACTTAAAGGATTATCAAAAGTTTAAAATATATTTATCCCCTTTGGATAATTTATGTAATTATCAAACTTTGACCTTTTTAATATTGTATTTTTGTGGCTATATAAGTTGAGGAGTCTAATGTATATTTATCCCCTTTTGGGTAATTTATGTAATTACCAAACTTTAACTTTCTAATATTATATCTTTGTGGCTATACAAGTTGAGAAGCCTAATTTATATTTTTTGAAAACTTAAATCATTGTTGAATGTTTACAATATATATTTTTATTCACTTTTGGCAACACATTGTGATATCAAATTTTTAATGACTTTTGCAGGCTTTACCTATTGTTATCAAATTTGAGGCATCGGCGTTATAATGGACAGCAAATTTTTGGATTGTTAACTAATTCTAATAATTTTTCATGTATATTTATTTTCCCTTTTGGGACCATATCCAAATATCTTATTCATACATAAATAAAATAATCAAAGATATTGAAGCCTTTTTCTTGTGTCGTATAGTTGACCTCTGGGAATTTCATCTAACTCCTTTTTTTATGAGAAAATCTGTTGAGTGGCTTCGGGATGACAGAACACAATGAACCATTATGGCCCATTTGTTTTGTATAGTCCTTCGGCTCCTCTGCAAATTTATGTTCCTTTTTTTTTACTTGTACATTGTTGCACACCAACCTTAGTTTCTGGGGTAAATTAAGGAGGTGCGCTACAGAAGAACGTCCACAGATTCATTATGCGTGGCTCTAGGTATATGCCCACTGGACCTGCAAATAAGGAAGAGAGGGGCCCTGTATTTGCTTAAGAAGGGTGATGTTTGTAAGGTAGAGCAACCGACAAAAAGAGGAACAGCCACGGTGGATGGAATCGCTTTGGCATTACACGAAGAGTGGCAGGAAGAATGGGACGGAAACACTACTGACAGAAGAGCGTATCAATTTTCCCGAATATTTAGGAAAGGTTGGAAATTAAACGTCTCGTCCCTTCAAAAGGCCTATTGCATTACATTACCGGAAAGGACCATACAGGGCCATGTTATATGAGTTGGGCCTGTTAGATACCAAGGACTGTGAATGCGGGAACGAAGATACACCTGAGCACGTGGTGCTATATTGTGGCTTGACAATAGATATGAGTACTATAAATAAAATAAATTCAAGGATGACAGGCTGTGTGGGACGTGTTAAGGGACCCGGATGGATGGAGTTACCTACTCCATGGCGAACTTGATGTCGGAAATGAAGAGGGCGGAGTATATGGAAAAGAATGTAAGAATAAAAGAACAAGAAATTGTAGAGGAACAGGAAGAGGATAGCGATTCAGAGACCAACGACTTGAGTGTAGGCGAGATTTTGGAGGAGGAAAATATGCTCTTAAATTGGGCGAAGTAGAAAATAACTTAGATTTGACTTCATGAAGAGGAAGAAGAGATTTGATTGGAACCACCTGCAGCAAAAGGCAAGCAGTGATGCCTGATGTGTAAATGTCGGAAGAGCCTGCAAGCCGAGATGTGGGTGGTAAAAGATCAAGACCAGGATATAGAAAAGCAAGGGAAATGTCCCTGGACAAGAGGCTTGGCGTGTTTGGAAACAAACACGGCTGGGCCAATCCATCGGACCTCCTGAGATAAATGGCTGAGAAGAGCGGATGCTATGATGCTATGCATACCCTCTGTACGACCATGAGTGCAGAAATGAGCCAGAATCAGAAAAGAAATTAAATTCGGCAATGCTGACCATAAGTAATATAGTAGTAGTGTAGGATTAGTCAAATATTTTTAAGGTTAGTTTATTTTAGTTTAATTTAGGTTAGGTCAGGGTCCAAGTGGTTGTTAGAAGTGGGCGGAGCGCTATCTCTGGTAGGACGCCTCCCCAGGAAGCAGATAGGAGGATGCTCACCACCACTGGAGAATGCCTGGAGAATCCCAGAAATGGGGTGAACCAGGAGTGTCAGAGGTGGGGGGTGCCGGGGAAATAAAATACCCGGGGCGAACAAATTAGCGAAGAAGGAAAACATCTGGAGAAGAAGACCAACTAATATAAGAGCCTAGACCAGATTGGAAAACTAGAATAAAGCTACGATAGGCCTAGCAAGTCAGTAGTGAAAAAAATATATTATGGCTGGAATAAAAACTGACCCAGGTCACAGGCTAGAAGATATAAAAAAGTATTCAAACAATTTAGTGTATTCACTTGTATCTATATCTAGCACGGAAAAGGTCATATGGTACACATGTTTTTTATTCATTTTTTCATTGATTTTGTCTCTCCTGTCCACCGCTGAGGTAGCTTTCATGTTATGGTACACCTGAATAAAGAGTACTACCGTATTTATATTGAAGCTACCAGATTCGGTGGTCGCATGGTATAAGGCGCTACTCTCGCAATAAAATATACTGCCGATAATGGAAAGATCGTGGTTCGATCCCAGTCGGGTGTATTGATGATGGGTTTTTTTCTAAATTGTTTCCCCACGCTTTCTCCATGCAAATGTGTGTATACTTTCTCTAAAATCAACCTTCCTCACCCCTAGCTCACTAGCGTAATTGATGTATGTGTATAGCCCAAGCGGTTATTAAACTCAGTGTAAATATTAAAGGAACATTTTTTAAAAGTAATAATTCCGCAACAAAATATTCATACAACTTTTGTCATTTTATTCAAGGTTTATAGAAACATCTCAAATTAAAAATAAATAATGTTTCTGGTTTGTTTGTCGATTTTGTGCTGATGTGGGGCATATTAGCGATCTATTCTATGATATAACACCCAGACTTCAGGTCGGTAGTTTACCGCTAATGAAGAAGCAGCCAACCCAATCATAACAGGAGTCGAAAACGGGATCCCTATAACAGAGAGCTAACGTACAACCTACAAAACACAAGAGTCTGATATCCTTTACTTGTGTTTGTGCAATGCATCTTAATGTCTGCTTGGTATAACAGAAATTGTAATAAATAATCTAAGACCGTAGGACAAGGAGGGAATATTTTTTTTATAAAATTTACCAGTTTTCATCTAGATAAGATATGAAAATTGGCGTTTAAAAAAACGTTAATTTCTCTCGCTGGGGACTAAACCCAACCCTCCTAGATAATATCGTAATAATCCACCTTTATACTAATCTGATACTGTTAAAAACTAGTTAAAATTTAACTTTTTTCTTATAGAAAAAATTAGTTTAAGAAGGTTTGCGTGTGTACGTGTGTTTGAATGTGTGTGTGTTTGTGTGTTTGTGTGTGTGTTTGTGTGTGTGTGTGTGTGAAAGAGAGAGAGAGAAATAAAGGTAAGAGTGAGTTTGTGCGCTACCCAATATAGTATGTGGGAGAGAGATATTGATAGTGCGTGAAAGAGAGAGAGAAATAAAGCGTAAGAGTGAGTTTGTGTGCGAATGCCCAGTATAGTACGTGTGAGAGAGACAGTATAGTGTGTGTTTGTGTGTGTGTAATAAAATGCAGTAAGTGTTTTAAAAAAAAATGTAAGAGATCCCTTCATGGAGAGCGGCATGGACAAGTATTATATGATTTAAATCCAGAGAGAAGCGAAACCCCTCTCATTACAGTCCTGGTCAGTCGGTATAAAGTCGTTGTGACATCCCTGTAGAGCAGAGTTAAGCCTCCCGTCGTCTATGAAACAGCCATTGTGAGGGAGACTGGCCAAACCGAGCTGAGCTATCCTGAATCGATTTTAGTTGGTGGCTCAAATAAAAAAAAAATCTATTTCTTGTGTGTCTAGAGTTGTTTGCTCACTCAATTAGCTCATTTCCGGTGATAGAGTCGTGTGTATACTGTACTTTTTTTAAATTAGTATTTTCGACACAAGTGCTATCAACGACTAAATCTATGGATATGAATGAGGGTCTTAGCTTAGAGAAAACGTGCCCAAATTAGCGTGGAGCGAGAGTGAAAAATCCAAGAGGAAATTATCTTCTTATGAATCTAACTGGGATTTTAACCACGACCTGTTTGTTAAAGGTAGTCATGCTCAATGCCAGGTTAATCTGGCTGGGATTTTAACCATGACCTGTTTGTCAAAGGTAGCCATGCTTAATGCCAGGTCAACGCCACTGCTGTGGTAGAGAGAATGTTCAGTCCGATTTTAATAACAGAAACCTTATCTGACAACTAGAAAACCTATTAGCTCTGCTTTCATTTAGTTATACGTCAAGTAATGTTATCTGTAATCTGTTGCTAAGAAATATAGTAAGTACTTGGAAAGTAAAATTCATACATATAGCCTACATACTAAATAATTTTAGGACCTACTTGAGATAGAATCAGGGCTCCTCAGGTTTTTAATGTGTATCTCTAACCAATCATCAAAGGAATGAGTGGCATTTAAATAAAGTAGTAACTGCTACTAACATACTGCAGCTTGGGAAATGCAACAGTATAGTGTGTGCTATGTGCCTTTCCTTAGATTAGTATAGTGCTTGCTATGCGGCTTTACTTGGATTAGTATAATGTATGTTGTGTGCCTTTACTTGGATTAGTATAGTGTCTGCTAAGTGGCTTTACTTGGTTTAGTATAATCTTTGCTATGGGGCTATACTTGGAATAGTATAATCTTTGTTATGTGGATTAGTATAATGTCTACTAGGCGGCTTTACTTGGATTAATATAATGTATGCCTTTACTTGGATTAGTATAATGTATGTTGTGTGCCTTTACTTAGATTAGTATAGTGTCTGCTAGGTGGCTTTACTTGGTTTAGTATAATCTTTGCTATGTGGCTATACTTGGAATAGTATAATCTTTGCTATGTGGCTATACTTGGAATAGTATAATCTTTGCTATGTGGCTATACTTGGAATAGTATAATCTTTGCTATGTGGCTATACTTGGAATAGTATAATCTTTGCTATGTGGCTATACTTGGAATAGTATAATCTTTGCTATGTGGCTATACTTGGAATAGTATAATCTTTGCTATGTGGCTATACTTGGAATAGTATAATCTTTGCTATGTGGCTATACTTGGAATAGTATAATCTTTGCTATGTGGCTATACTTGGAATAGTATAATCTTTGCTATGTGGCTATACTTGGAATAGTATAATCTTTGCTATGTGGCTATACTTGGAATAGTATAATCTTTGCTATGTGGCTATACTTGGAATAGTATAATCTTTGCTATGTGGCTATACTTGGAATAGTATAATCTTTGCTATGTGGATTAGTATAATGTCTACTAGGTGGTTTTAGTTGGATTAATATAATGTATGCCTTTACTTGGATTAGTATAGTGTCTACTAGGCGGCTTTACTTGGATTAGTATAATGTCTGCTACGCGGCTTTACTTGTATTAGTATAATGTCTGATATACAGCTTTATTTGGTTTAGTATAATATATACTAGGCAGCTTTACTTGGGTCTGTGTGTGTGTGTGTGTGTGTGTGTGTGTGTGTGTGTGTGTGTGTGTGTGTGTGTGTGTGTGTGTGTGTGTGTGTGNAAAGCTATGTTTATTCCAACGTTTGTATTAGCTTTATAGAGTTTTATGTTAAAAAATTAACAGTTGGTAGGATTAATAGTGATTATTACAAATTTTTTATAAAAAACTTAAAAATTGAACATATATAAGAAATTCTTAAAAATAATCCTCTTTATTGAATCAAAGACTTCGATTTTTATTTGCACAGACAGCAAGTTTCCAAACAAGTAAATATGTAGGCCTAATTGCCAACATTCGTTTGAGATACTAAACCTATTAATGTACTTTATGAAATAGCTTTTCACTGCGGCAACACGTTAACTCACTTATAAAGACGACATAAATGTAGATATTGCTCAAAGTAATGGTTGGTAATAACTTTATATGTGACATGAGGATAGCTAATTTCTGCCATAAAATGGCAGCCACAAACTTCTGGTTTTCTGATGGGTCGGCATGATAAAAGGAGAATTTATTATGCATATATATAAATATGATACTCGTAGAAAGGGCACCACAAATAGTTACTTTAAGATCAATAAAAATAAAACTTAAATGTTTATTAGAATATATCTCTATTCAGTTAAAATATCTGTTTTATCTATTATATTGCAATACTTTTTAATATCCATATAATAAGACACGCATCTCTGGGCATGGGGACTGTCAGGCTGGTTTATTTTTGGTTTACCGGTAGCCAGGAGGTTGGATTATTAATCCTGGTCGTGTGTACCGAGAGTGGTTTTCCCTAATTGAACATTTTCCGCTCTCTCTCTCCACGTAAATGGAGGTGTATCACTTCTATAATTCCACCTTCTTACCTTTATTCTATTGGCGTAATTAATGAATGCATATAACACCAACAGGTACTAAGATGCAGTGTTTTATATATATATATTACTTATTTACTTACTCACTATGGAACACGAAAGTTTACTGCCGGACTTAAATAAAGTACGCCACCTATCCCTATCTAGAGCTAGATCAATTCAGTCCCTCTAATTACACCCTATCCCTATCTTGAGCTAGTTCTACCCAGTTCCTCTCATTACACCCTATCCCTATCTTGAGCTAGTTCTATCTAGTCCATCTCATTACACCCTATCCCTAACTTGAGCTAGTTCTATCCAGTCCATCTTATTACACCATATCCTTATCTTGAGCTAGATTAATCCAGTCCCTTTCATTACACTCTATCCCTATCTCGAGATAATTATATTCAGTCCATCTCATTACACCCTATCCCTATCTTGAGCTTGTTCTATCCAGTTCACCTCATTACACCCTATCCCTATCTTGAGCTAGTTCTATCCAGTCTACCAAATTACACCCTATCCCTATCTTAGACTAGTTTTATCCAGTTCACCTCATTACACCCTATCCCTATCTTGAGCTAGATCTATCCAGTCCCTCTAATTACACCCTATCCTTATCTTGAGCTAGTTCTATCCAGTCCACCTCATTGCACCCTATCTTTTTCTTGAGCTAGTTCTATCCAGTCCACCTCATTACACCCTATCCCTATCTTGGACTAGATCTATCCAGTCCACCTCATTACACCCTATCGCTATCTTGGACTAGATCTATCCAGTCCACCTCATTACACCTTAGGTGTATATTTAAACATATAAAACATAAACACCTTTGACTTTACACGTAGTTTTCTCTAACAACTAGGGTATAAATACTTTAATGTTCATTTGCCCATATATGATTTAATCTCAAATATGATCTTGGATATCCATTCAATTGAAAATTTAATTTTAAAACTACATTCGGGCATGAATAGTTGCATGAAACTTAAGGTCTGGGTATATTTTTATCGTCTTAGACTCTCTTAGATTAAGTAGTGGTGATACTACAGTGTCGTAACTAAGCTGAGATAGGTGAAGGGCGTGCCCTGGACGCCAAATTTATTAGCAATATTTGCAACAATATAAGTTTCATTATTTAATAATAAATTGCTCTACTTTCTCTAGACACCTCGGAGAGAAAGATTTTGATCGTCAAAAAAAATCAAACTCGAGATTTTGATAAATGTCGACGTTTCATGACACCCTGAAAACCAAAAACATTGTTTTCGCAATGTCATCCGATAGTCTGTACCTCGGGCTAGAGCCTAAACTATTTTACTGATTGGGCTAAAATTTGGTATTTTGGGTTTTCATAAGGTCTCCCCGAGAGATTTTTGGAATTAAATACCCACCCTAAATTTAAGGGTAGTTTACTGAAGGGCAAAAAGAGAAAAAAGATATTTTCTAAAAATTCTCTTTAACAATTTTGATTATATTTTATATTTAAACGCTGTTTATCATTATAAACAAGATGGAAACTCTCGTTTTCTCATAAAATGACTTTGAGGGTACTTTACATTTGGGGAATTTTCCAATTTTCATAATTTCCCCGCAATTATTTGAGATATGTTTAACGGTGCTTTAGTTAGCACTAAATACGCCGACTACATTTACAGGGAAATTGTGGGTGACCTGGTGGTCTAGGGGAAAGGTGTCAGACTTCTGTGCTGAGGGTCCGGGGTTCAATCCTCGGTCCCGGCACAGATTTATGTGATTGCCAAACCCTTCCTTCACCTCTGACAAGATGTGTATTAATCACATCTTGTGAATGTGAGGAATGCCAGGCCTCTACCGTAGTTCGGATTCCACGTTAAACTGTAGGTCTTCCATTTCATCTCACAATCACCCTAACATTACACATTAGCGTAAGTGCGTATAACCCGAATGGGTAGTAAGACGCGCTGCTAATAATAATAATAATAATAATAATAATACTACAGGGAAATTAAACATGATAGGTTGATACTTGAAAACATAAGATTAAAATGTATGTTGACATAATAGTTTAATGGAGCAAACAAAACAAACAATTACAAAGTAGTGACCAAAGCACACTCCATCATATTTTCCTATATTGACCGGCCAAAATTATCCAAAATACCAAGTACAACAATCAGTTTAGTAAGAGATACAATCATAGAGTGACATCGCATGAAGCACCAAGGGTCTAATCCCTCATCTAGACTACAAAGCTTAGCTCATTTTATTAATTATCACTCCACTCTTAAAAGAGGCATAATTACACCTCCTAGAGCGAAAGACGCAACAAAGGATAATTTAAGTTACTCCCCGATTGGGACACAAAGACTACAAACACAATATAGTAAATTTGTTGCAACAAACATCTAAAGTATGGCGACCGACCAGAAGGCATAGCCAGAACCCACACAACATATAGGACTATATAGCCCTATTTTAAGAGGTGAGAACGATATGTGCCAGTGAAGCTAGCATTGAGATGTAAACCATCTAGTATAGGTTACATAAGTTACAAAGAACTATCTATCTGTCCCAGTCATAGAAACATTGGGCTTATATCTTATAGAAAGTGATCATTCAGGATTTCTTGACCCTTGGAGGCCCACACAGTCTCTGCCGCCCGCAATGACCTGTACGTGGGACAGCCCCGCCATGCTGAGGAGTGGGCTCCTGAGTGGTGCAGGCACTTCGGGGGAGATCGTCTCTCCTCCGGGCACCCACCCTTCTCGTGGTCGCCACCACAGAACCCACACCTAGGGTTAGCACGGCAATCCCTCCGCACATGCCCAAACCGGAAACAGTTCTTGCACTGAACCGGGCCACCGGGAGACTTGTATTAACTTGTATTTCTCCACCCTGACGCGGAGCCCGCACAGGACTGATATGGAGTACAGCCTTGCGGTGTGCTCCCCGGGAGTCAGAGAGACAACGAGGTTCGGCAACCACTGCCTTTCTCCGGTCCTCTGATCCCGTTTCCACTGTGAGAGCATCTGGGTGACGGATTTCACGGGGAAACCCATCTCCACCAGCTCTTCCTGGATGTCGACAGGGTTGGTCCGTGTCAGGAGTCTCTTCACCACGACCCTGACCAGTCACTCTCATCCCAGCTCGTAGGACCAATGCTGGATCCCCAAGCTCGGCAAGAACTTCTTGAGGGCAAGGTAAGCTTCCTCCAACCCGCACTGGAGGCGCACTCGATCCCCCGGCTGCCTGACCACCTCCACAGGCTCTCGAACCTTGGATCGGATGGCCCTCGCCATCTTGGAATAGTCCTCCACATCACGCAATATGATGGGAGGGATCTTCCCCTTGGCTTTGTGATCCAGCCCAGAACTACTAGTACCAGGATGGGGTGAGGCATGGCCTACGTTGATACCCTAAGGTTTCTGCAGCTTCCCACCTTTGCCCAATGCTGGCGCACCCTGGCCCGAACCACCGTTTCCTTCACTCTCATCACCAGAGCTACCGCCTAAATGGTTAGGGTTGCCACCCGGTAACTTCCTGGTGTTGCCGGCCTTACCCCTTTGGCGGAGTCTTACGGTCTGAAATCTCTCAGACACATCATCGGACCCCTGGCTCAACTCATCACGCATCAATGGGAGGTCTGGTCCTGAAGACAGTCCCTCCACGTCCACGGAATCACACGAGCTGTTGACACGCGCGAAGCGTGTGACCCGGTCTTTTGAGTTTGAAGAAAATTCAGCCGGGCGTTTCTTACCTACCGACACTCCTTGGCGGGAGGTGTCAGAGTTGACGCGGGTTTTTGAGGCCTTTGCGATATCACTCGCGTCAGTGCTGCTTGCAGTGGTCTTTACCAGTGAAAGACGGCTGGGTTCCCCCTGACCAGGAATTCCGTTGGTTCCGTTAGGTTTCCACCCATCGTGCTGGTGGGAGCTTTCGCCATCCTTCCCGGTTTGCGGGCTGTCGGCCCTGAAAAGGGCTTCCAGTTATTTTTGACCATAAGCGGCACGCACACCTTCTGTAGTTGGAGGGGCCCCGTTGGACTCGCCCGCATCGGCATTGCTGCCGACGCTTTGAAGGGGGCCGGCACTGACCAATGACCTGAGGCCCGAGGATGTAATCTGGGACTACCCGGTGGATCCGTCGGTGGCACGCACACCTACGGTAGTTGAAGGGGTCCCACTGACTTCACCCTGGACAATCTGCGCCCACCTCCCCGGTAGTTGGATTGGCCCCACTGTCTTCGCCCGGTTGGCTGGATCTTGCGCCCACCTCCTGAATGTGTCTAGCGGACCCAGGCGTTTTATACAAGTTGAACTGACGAACCAGTGGCATTGGGGTGGTGGGGGGGGATCTTTGGAAGGTTAGAGCAACTCCTAGATGCTAGCAGAACATGTAGGCGCCGGGCAATGACGTGCGCACCCTAGCAAGCCATGATCAAATCCTCTCAGTACAGTTGGTGATCTAGTTGAGTACGGAATTGAATGGAGGTCATTGCTTGCCCGTGCAACTCTTCCCACGGAGCCATTCTCACCAGGCAATGTTCCCAAGGCGTGGTATTTAACAAATTATGTTATAGCATTGATATATATATATATTTAAATATCCATATACTGTAAATTTTATTAAGGAAAGTCCTTTTCTCTAGCTGGCGTAGTTTGTACGGGAAAGGACTGCTGAGCCCACTATATTTGAAATAACTTATCATTGTAAAGTTGTAGGATTATTAAAGAAAAAAATATTTTATTTTTAATACATTAAAAAAAATTCCGAGCTATAAGCAAATAGAACTATACAGTTTTTAATATAGGTCTTTGAAAATGAATTTAATTCTTATGCTTTTTGGTGGACAGATATGTATCTCATTTCTCAATTTTTCTGTAACAGTGTTCCAGTGGTAGAAGAACAGTAGAAGTTAGTTACTAATGTTATTAAAACCAATTTAATAAATTCATACATCAAGTCATATTATCTGCAGCCGTCATTTTGGATAGATATTATCGATACCTACAGAATAACACAATTAATATAGTAAAATGTTATCAATGTTGGCCTCAACGAAATACGTTTGAGTTTTCTCTACTGTTCTTCCAACCAAAATCATAATATAGTTCCTAATGCCATAGAGTAAGTAAGTAGCAGTGTATATTATTTCATTTACGACCTTAGGTGTATTGTTTCTACAACAATGTTTAGACCTAGTATTTTGTTTCACAAATCTTACCAGTTTTCAGTAAATGTCTATTTTAAGATAAAAGCGAAAGAAAGTCATTGCGGTGCACTGGGAGTTAAGGATTCTGCTTAGGTAACTGAGATTTCTCCAATCATATGTTGTGATTAGGTTTAATATTGCCAAAAACATTTAACAGTACACGAGTTTTGTAGTCCTATGAATGAACACAAAACTATTTTCTATGATCTCACACAAATAGAGACTTGAAAACATAGTTTTTAAGTTGAGATGTTCTAATTTGGGAAAGTTCAAAAATCTACGCGTTTTGGTTGATCATCTTGGCTTACATGCCTGAGAAATGAAAGATAACTAGTTTAGGATAAAATAATGGATCTTTGTGAATATAATGATGTGAGTTAGTATTGTATTGGCATTTGTATTTTCCTCTTACCCCATTTGTTCTCCTACTGCCGGACAGCCCCACGCAGTAAAGTTATAAACCCATTCAGTTTATGGCATTTACGAATTTTATGTTCGATTGTGATACCAACGAAAACTAACCTGGCATATGTCTAGCCATGTTATTAAATAAAGTAACTATTTATTTGGAACACGCCGTGTAGTCCAAGTTAAGTACTAATTGATTTAACCTATATATTATTAAAGTGATTTCCCTTCTTTTCGAACAAGCCTCGTACTTTAAGAGATACAAAAGCTGGCGTGCGCACAAAAATTTCGTATTAAAGCCGCGAACAAAAGTCCGCTCCGTACCAATCCCAATGTAATTTGTTTCAGAGTGACTTTGAGGCGAGAAAATCTGTTGAATATTCCACAGTGCTATGGGAACTACTATGTAGCGAGTGGCTTCCTCTGCTCGGTTAATTGGTTGCAGTAAACTATTCACGCCGACAAGTGCCACACTCTCACTAAAGAGCGGCAAGATGGATACAAAGCATAGAAGTGGTTAATAACTAATTTGGTATCCCATTACTCTACCGCCAGGTAGTAGAAATTTGAATTCCCGTCAACTAAATACGTGCTTGCGTATAACCCGAACGGGTAGTAAGACGCGGTGCTAATAATAATAATAATAATAATAATAATAATAATAATAATAATAATAATAAATACGTGCTACAGGGGAAGTAATCATTTTTACAGAAGAGCCTAAAAACAACATGGGGTTAACCCCACCTTGGACCAACCGATTAAAGTTCCTTGGCACCTAGTCTCATTTGCCAAGATATTAATACTTTTTTTTATCTCCACGTATTACTACTACTTTTGGGGTTATATGCATATGTACTAACCCAGACCTGGATTCGAACACCAATCCACCCGTGATTGGCTGTCTAGTCTATTGCGAGAGCCATGCGGCCACCAAAGTGGGTTTCAGACTATGAAGACTTTGGTTCAAATCCTGGTGGCGTAGAAAATTGAGCTTTAACAATATACGAAAGGGGGTGGGGAACGTGGAGGAGAGTTACATGCGATTTACGGATTGCTCATAGCTAATATTTAAGCTCACGTTAAGAGTTTTAAAACACACTAATTATCAAAAGCACTACTAATGGGATTTATTTACGTTCATTAGTATGGTTAGATAAGCATTATTTACTCCTTACACCCGTTCAGATTACAAATATACATTAATTACGCTAATGGAATAGGAATGAGGAAAGTATAATTTTAGAAGAAGTGTGCTTGCATTAGCTTGGAGGGAGAGTAGGAAACCATTTAGAAAAAAAAACGCCTCAGTACACCCGACCAAAATTCGAACCCAGATGTTCCCGTCACCATTAATCCAGTCTAATCTGAGAGTGACTTGTTAGACCATACGATCACCGATGCGGGTAATATCTACTTAATTAATCCAAGGGGTAGTGACGATTCGGAGAGTTTAAGAGAAATCAACCTTCTTTATCGAGGAAAGGGGATGGAAAAACCACCCCACTTGTATGAGAGACAAACCCCAACCTTCCTATTTAATTTTCATTTGTTCAAGGTATTTAGCGTGCACTTTCTGAACTGACTGACTATATTATCTCACGACTTATAGATTAACTTAAATCGATAACAGACCCAATATCAGCCCTCGGCCGTTAATTCACATCACTGTGAAAGAAGAAACCCACATTTCACCAATGGTAATTTGTTTCGGCCATGCCAAGAATCAAACCCGGCACCCTTAGCTCAGTAAAGACACACGCTACTGATTGATGTAAAGTGTCGGACAACCTTCCTATTAATGGAAACAAAGTGCCATTCGAATCACTCAGTATACGGCGTCCGTCTCATGATAGACTAGATTGCTTGTAATAAGGATGTCGAGGCTCTAATTTAGACCTTGCGCACTGGTTTTTTACACATGTTATTTATCCATATTCTCTCCAAGCTAATGTAGCTGCACTTAATTTAAAGCCACGCTCCAAACATGGCAAGCAACAACATAAAAAAAATTAACTAAGTATAAGACTAGAATCCCAAATGGAACATTTATGTAACTACAAATCTTGTAAAATCATCAAAAGTAAGTTGACATCATTTTATTTTAGGGATATTACGATTAAACAGTAAAAAGATAGCCAGACTGGAATTTAATCTCCATGCCTTTTATAGTCTTATGCTCCCATCCACGACCGAATGTTATTATTAGTTTAGAATCCTTTCTTCAATTGAGGAAACCTGTTTTGGTGGTAAAATGGCCTAAAGCGTCATACTCGCAATATACCATATTGCCGATGATAGTGAGATCGGGGTTCAAAGCCCGGTCGGGTGTACTGATGGTGCTTTTACCAACTGTCTTCCCACCATCCTTCAACAAAAAATGTGAGTAGACTTCCTCTAATTTCTACCTTCCTCATTACTACTCTATTAGTATAACTAGTACATATGAGTATAACCCGAAAGGGAAGTGAGACACGGTGCAGAAAAAAAATTGTTGAGTGAAAATCCAAGATTGTTTTTTGAGATTAAATTGTAAAATGGCAAATTTACACGATCAATTCTTAGAGAAAATGGCGAGTAAAGTCTAAGGTCTTTTAGACATGGTTTGTAGTTTCGAACAATATTTAAATTTTACCCCAAAAAATAAATGGTATGGAACTGCGCAAGGACTTTCTCACTCCATTGTTTATAAATGTAGATATCTAAACTCGTAATACATATGAAATGAAATAATAATATTAGCAAACTTGAACAAAAGTTGCTCTATACCTACGTAAAACTTTTTTGGCTCCCGGTTTTAAATTTTATAATTTTATTTTTAAAGCATTTAAGTCCTCATTTGTGTATTTGGGCCAATAAAAAATATTGATATTGGTCCACAAGGGTCAACACTTCGTATAAAAATTTCAACTTCCGGTTAAAACTTTCGGCATTTTATTAGGTCTAGCACATCTTCATGTCATCGCATTGCTATTAAATTCATCATTTATAAATTTATAGGTGACCTGGTGGTCTAGGGGTAAGGTGTCGGACTTCTGTGCTGAGGGTCCGGGGTTCAAACCTCGGTCCAGGCTCGGATTTATCTGATTGCCAAAACCCTTCCTTCACCTCTGACAAGACGTGTATTAATCACAACTTGTGAATGTGTGGAATGCCAGGCCTATGCCAGGCCTCCACCGTGGTTCGGATCCCACGTTAAACTGTAGGTCCTCCATTTCATCTCACAATCATCCTACCATCACACATTAGTGTAAGTGCGTATAACCTGAACGGGTAGTAAGACGTGGTGTAATAGTATAAATTTATACCAATAAAAAAGGTAAATATTGACTATTGAGTCAAAAATGATAGAGAGAGATCATTGCTGTACAAACATTCCCCTAAGAGGTTAAAGGAAAATAACATCCACTTTTTGAGAGAGACTTACTTATTACTTATTTACTTACTCTTTTGCATTAGAGAATTGTGTTAAAACCTAAGTAGTATCTCTGTATATCTAAAGCTCACAAAATTTTATTAATATATTTGCCAATATCTCAAACTATTGGTTTTATAAAAATATATTTCAATTTTTAATATCACTACAACTTTTTAATGATTAGTTATTTATTATCTCAAATAGTTGCGGAGATACGGAAATTTCCGCGTCTGTAAAGTAACATAAAGTCATTTCACAGGAAAATGAAAATATCCATTTTACTTATAATCTTAACGCCTATATACGTATTTTAATCAAACTCGTTAGAGCCGATTTTGAGAAAAACGATCTTTTCTCTTTTCGCCCTTTATTAAACTACTTTTAATTTTAGAGTTAAACAGACACGCATACAGACGGCATTGCAAAAATCACTTTTTAGGGTTTGGGTGTCATGAAAAGTCGACATCTATCAACATATCGGTGAGATTTTTTTTTACGGTCGCAATACTTTCCCTTTGGTGTTCGAAAAGTTAAAAAATATATATATTTGCATATAGCTTGAAAAATATTGGTTTCATAAAAATATGTTTCAAATAAAAGATTTTTACTATATATATATATATACATATATATATATATATAAATACAACGTGTTTCTAAAACATTGCATCAAACTTTGGCAGGATACTCCTTGGGTGAAATTAGAATAATTCTCATAAGCAAC
>CABFWO010003557.1:0-20207 GCA_902155825.1 Timema genevievae
GGGGGGGGCAGGCCCCACCTGGCTAGGTACCTGCCTCCAACCCTTAATCTCAGTTTTATAGATCAAAGCCGCTACTTCTTTATTCAAACAGCTCCTCATTTGTCCTCATGAGACTGGGTTTGACCCTGTTTCAGACCCACTGCTCCACAGATAGATTTTGGAAGTGTGTAGCTCACTTGCGATCTTTTTTGGAGAGAATAGTAATAATAATATATATAATATTCTCTCTATGAATAGATTATATAATAGATTGTACATAATACATTGAATTAATTTAGAATAGGGATATAGCCGTCATCGACATATTTTAATACGGTGAAGGACGATTCTTGTACACGGGAACAAAACGCAAAAATACCCTCAGCTTAAAGCTACAATACTAATCCTAGGGTCTCAGGTTTAATTTCCATATCCAGATACCTTTTTCAAACAATTAAAATATATTTATTTAGCTCAGTGTGACCAGACGTCCCGGTTTTGGATGTTTAGTCCCAGTGTCCCGGTTATTAAAAATCGGTCCATTGCTCATAGTAATTGGTTTAATTTGTGCAGAAATTACAAGTATACAAACTTTTTCTGAAAGGTCAGCAACTTCTTGATTATTATTCTACCCCTTGTATACTAAAACAACGTGTCGCGCGCGTGATAATAGCGTTTCATGTCTATATGGCAGCACCAATCAGTAAACTGAGTGTTGTTTTCGGTTTGGCCATTGCCCTTTTGATGCACTATCTTATCTTGGTAGCACGTGCTTGTTGTATATTTTGTTAGTACAATAGGCTGTGTGTTTTCATTATAATGCCAAGAAGAAAGTGTTCTTTCAATGATAAATTTCAACAAGATTATAGTGGGAAAGCTGACATCAATGACCACATCAGCAAAAAGAAGCATAAAGATGAAACTTTACCATCATCGTCCAATTAAATGACCTCTTTTTTAAGGCCAATGGTAACGGGCAAAAAATAATTAATATCTGCAGCAAAAGAAGGCACTTTTTCATATCACACCATCCAACATAATCACAGTTTTTTTTCTCGATGGATTGCATTTCTTCCATCGTTAGAAAGGTTTTTGATAGACGTAGCTTTACTTGCGGTCGCACTAAGTGAGAGAAGATTTTAGTCACTGTGCTGGTGCCTTTTGAGATGAAAGCAATTGTGAAGGAACTAGAAGCAGCTAGGTTCATCTTTGTGATTATTGATTCCTTCAACCATAAACATTTGAAAGTTGTTCCCGTCCTCGTGAGGTATTTTGTTCCTAACTTAGAAATTAAAGTAAGGATAGTTGAATTTAATTATCTTGGATGTGACACTGCTGAAACTCAAGTAGCCTATATCATGGAAATACTAAAGAAATATGATTTTATGAACAAAGTCATTGCGCCGTCAGCTGACATTACCAATACAAACTTTGGTGGTGCCGAGATAAAGGGAAAACACATTTTTTTTTTGTCAATTGGGGTCAAAAATTGACAAACAACTTAATGGAATTGGTTGTTGCGCTTTTGCCCTTTAAAGCAGTATGTATTCAGAAAGCTTCATACTCACTTTCAGTAGATTTTTAAGCCATTGTATACCAGATATTCCATTACTTAAATATATTCACCCTCAGGACAGTCACTGAAAGAATTCTGTTCATTTGCAGAAGTGGTATATTAAAACCTTCTGAGTCATGTTAAAACAAGGTGGATGACTTTATTGCAAATTATCCAACATTGTAGACATATCTGATAGCCTGAAAGCATATTTCTTGTCAATAGATCTATGTACTCATGTGCTCAAAATTATCTTCTATGGTTGAAGTTCTTAATTAGTCAACTGGAATTATATCAAGAGTCCATCAAAATTCTTTTGTCAGAAAATATCTCCATTGTAGAAGCCTTTTCTGAAATTGAGAAATTAATAACGAAGTTGGAAAACCGTAGAACTTCTAGATTTTATACAGTGACTTTCAAAGACTTGCTTAGTGAATTGGAGGAACAGGAAGTCATTCATTATCTTATCTCAATTTTCAAGTTCCACTAATACCTTCTCAATGTGTTGAGTATATAAAGAGGTGGACACAGCATGAAGAAGAATTCAAAGTCTTTTAATGGACTAGTCTTAAGAAGAAGCCTCTGTGGAGTGAAGTGGAAGAACGTATAAAGATTCTTTCAAAATACAAATCACTCTCTTGCCGAACATTTCTACAATAACAGGCTATTTGATGAGTTTACTCAACTAGAAGAAGCTTTGAGTATATATGCGAGCACTTGGAATTGTGGAAAAACAAGTGTAGCTGACAAGTGGGTGTTTGTTGTGTAGAAGTGTGCAGAAAATTTTGCTTCGCTTGACAACCTTTTAATCGTGGATGAGTTTATGTTGTGCATTCCTGGTGGAAATGCAAGTGAAGAACGTATATTCAGCCTTATGAATATTTACTGGAACGATGAAAATAATAGGGTTGCACTTAGTTTAATTAAGGTATTTTGATAGTGAAAACACATTTTGATCTATATTTTGTGGACTTTTAAACTTGGATCCAAAATCAGACACAACTGTTGTCAGGAAAACATGGTTATGAGAAGTACGAGGCACGTCCAAAAAGTAAGAGTACTCGATTTTTCTATTTTAAAAAAATTGTATTTAAAACAAAATTACAGGATTTTGTTGGTAAATATGTCAGTTATTTCTCCACGTAGTTGCCTTCTCGTTCTATGCAGGTTGTGAGCCGTGGCACAAGCTTTTTGTAGCCCTCCTCAAAGAATTTTCTCGCCATCTCCTTCTTCCAGTTCAGGACCTCTTGTTTCACCTCCTCGTCAGTTGACATTTTTTTTCTACCCATGTGAGTCTTCAGGGAGGTGAAAAGATGAAAGTCTGAAGGCGCCAAGTCAGGGGAATATGCGGGGTGGTTCAAACTGTCCCAACTGAATGAGTCCAAACGCGCCTTGGTGGCGTTGGCCGTTTGTGGGCGGGCGTTGTCGTGCAACAAGCGCACTCCCTTCGTCAACATTCCCCTCCGTTTGTTTTGAATTGCTCTCTTGAACTTTTTTAGGGTCTCACAGTATCATGCTGCATTAATCGTCTCCCCCTGAGGCAGAAATTCGATCAGGATGATCTCTTTTCAGTCCAAAAACATAGTGGCCATGATTTTTTTTTGTCCGAAATTGAGGTTTTGAATTTTTTGGCAGATGTGGAACTGGTGTGCTACCACTGTGATGACTGTCTTTTTATCTCAGGAGTGTAATGAGCCACCCAGGTTTCATCTCCAGTCAAAATCGAGCTCAGAAAATCCTCACCTTCCAATTCAAATCGCTTAAGGAACTCGCGAGCGCTAGCGACCCGATTCACTTTGTGCTGCTCTGTCAGTTGCTTTGGGACCCATCTTGCGCACAATTTTCGGAATCCCAGCGTTTCTGTAATTGTTTCGTGTAAGCGAGATCTGTAGAGTTGTGGAAACATTGCAGAAATTCCATACACTGTCAATCGGCGGTCTTCACGAACAGTTTTCTCGATTTTTGCACTAACTCATCGGTCAAAATGGAATGTCTTCCACACCTCTGATCGTCATGAACATTCGTTCTGCCCTCATTAAACTCACGACACCACTTAAACACGTTCGTTCGGTTCATAACACCTTCGCCATAAACAGTTTTGATCCATGAAAAAATGTCAGTCTGTGTTTTTCCTTCAGCGAGAAGGAACCTGATGACAGCGCGCACCTTGCACTAGGCGGGATTTCTTATCAACATATTTCACACAAACGGACACTACAAGGCGAGTTTTCCTACTAACGAGGTCCGCTTGTGCTCGTTGTGTTCATAAGACTCTCCACTACCACTCAGTGTTGCCAACTTTGGCAAAAAAATATTCATGAGCACAGCACGAGAGGGCAACCAGTACTCTTACTTTCTGGACGTGCCTCGTACAAGACACAAAATGTTAATTGAAGCAATCTTACGATGTAAGTAAATAAAATAAAATGGGTGTCCCGGTTTTTTATTTCCAAAATCTGGTTACCCTGATTAAGCTACCTATGTAATGAGCTGCACAGTCAAATGTTTGACATCTTCAATTTTCTATAATAGGAGTATGGACTCTAACCAAAGTTTATCGATCGTGAGAGAAATAATGCTAGTACCAGTATCTTATCTTCAACAAAACACATTTATCGCTGTTTGTGCAATGCACCGTGATATGCAGTTTCTATTCAGCTGAACACTATCTCAAAATAGTATCGGCAATACTTGGCCTACTCAGTCGAATTATACATGAGTCTGTATAATTGTATCGCAGTAAAAAGGCCGTCTGTCATTTTAAAAAGTTGCAAAAGCTAGATTTAATTAAACGTCTTGTCCTGTATGGCAACTTCGCCAATATGGAACACTGGGTTTATTTTATCTTGAAAATAAGTGGTCTGTTGGTTAGCTTTACTAAAATAAAATGACACAGGATTACACAGTTTTTGCACAGTCGGAACAAAAAATTATTCATACTCGGCTGCTTTAAAGTTTGAAATTTAGATGTAAGCGCACCGCGGACTTTACCTGCACTGGAGTTGTAGGTCAAGTGAAATCGGAAGAACACTTTTACTCGGTTATAGTCAAACAAGAAAGAATCTAGAATCTTCCAATTTATTGAGATTACACCCTATTTCATCAGCTTTTGAAACGAGATAAAAATAAAACAACCACTTTAGAACAGTTAGTTGGGAGTGCCTTGTTGTGCACATTTTACTACGGAGAGAGTTTAAAATTTTTGACAAAAGCCAAGATGTTACAATAATAAGCAGCGATTTGTAAGCAATATACACAAATAAAAGGACCACCCATGCTTGTTAAATCATTAGAGAAAATTTTAACACACAAGGATTCAATAAGTTCGATATCATAAAATTGTCCAATAATATTAAACATATTAATGGTGGGAACTTTTGATTGATTGGAATAATATGAAAGTGGGAATCTACATAATTATAGCTGCAACTGTTATTTTTTGACAAACCACGTCAATGCCGATAAAATAGTAACTATGATAAAGTTGTGTCAATATTACAGTAAGATTAGTATCTATTATATTATACAGAATATTATAGAATATTAAATTATACAGAATATTTCCCTTTCGCGTTTTTTTTAAATCCAGATAGGCTGTAGTGGTGTATCATTTTCTTCCAATGAACGAATATTAAACATATTTTTCAACTCGATACAGCCTTGCCCTAATTAAATATTTTCTACAAAAGCTAAACAATTATTACTGTGTATAATTAGTATAATATCACTGAAAACTGCTAAACATTTTTTCTAAATTAAGCTTTGCTAATGTATTATAGACTCATTATTTTTGGTTTGACTTGTGGCTTTAAAAATTTTTTTATTTTGAAACTCTTGATCTTCCTTTTCTGAAATGAAAGTAAATCCCTAAGCAATTTAATACCGTACATTACTAGTTTAAGAACTAAACGATTATTTGTATGTACATTTGAAAATTTCAACTTTATATTATATCTACAAGTCAATCACATCTTTTACTTCTAAGTATAATCTTTTACTTTAAGTGTTTCCCACGAACCAGATAATAAAAAATAATGACTGGTTCAGACAACATTCTTTGATAGCGATAAAGTATCGAAATGATGGTCCAACTATAATTATCAATAATTAGAAATATACCAAAACAAGTTAAATAACGTAATCAAAAGTACTGATAAAGTGTTCAGTTGGTAGCTCACTTCCTCCTTAAAATATTATTCAAGATAACAAGATAATCAAATCATTTGGAAGTGTCAATTGAAATAAATTTTAGAACCATGTCCTTTTTAAATTAATACTTTTAGATAACTTTTAAACACAGACAAGTGGTCAAGTATTCGAATGGTCGCTATATAGTTAAGTGGTCATCTAGGCGTCATAAACACTCAGCATCCCAGTCACATATAAATCTATCAGTATGTTTATGTTGAATGGATAGGTTTCCCCTATTTCTAAGGATTATAATTTTGTTTAGTAATTTCGCTTACTTGGCTCGTATCATACTTTTTGACAAAAGCTCACTAACGTAAACCACACATATCACCATTTGACCCCAGAGTTTGAATGATCTACTGTAGTGTATTGTCACCAATAGCAATCAAATATATACCTCTATTAATTTTGATTCCATACCCGATTATAGTTCAGCACCTTCCTAATCTTGTTCTATTAGGCCATTCTTTTCACTTCTTCACCTATATTCTTACCATCCCACATGAGAATTACATTATATGTTCCAGTATCAATGAGCCTTGCCCCATAGACCATAGACCACTATCAAGAGTTGGTAATTATGTCAGAAAAGTAAGATGTAGCTGCCAGGAAGGGATCAGGTGATAGTTCATTAACAAATCTGGTGAAAATTCTGGCTATCGACAAGATTCATCCGCTGGACGGAGGCAGGGGCCCCATGGTGGAGGTCCTCCTAACACACATAATGAGATTGGTGGAATCCATATGAAGCATAATCCATATCACAAGTTGGTAGGACATTCATCCTGGCGTCCTGAACTTAAAGAAGTTCCTGTTAGCCAACCAACCAATCCAAAGGCTTGTCCTTCTTAGACTCCCTGTAGATACCGGTACCACTCAGCCCAACATTTGTTGGTGTTTGGGTGATAAAGCCTCTACATAGGATGGGAAATATGGACCATTTGTGTTACGAGAAAGTTGTCACGCAAGCTTGGAAGGAGCACCAACTCTTGGTGTCGGTGAACACTCATGACGCCACCATGCAATAATCAACTATCTTCAAGGAGACAGTCCAACATAAGATCCATTTTGATTTGATTGGAGAAATTTAGTCAATTGTTATGGGACGAAATAAAACAAAGTCTCTGACCAATTTAAGACATGAACAGTTGATTGACTTGTTCCCGTACGGATTGTCTGTTCACCACACATGGATGGAGCATGGTGATTGTTCTTTTGGTGAGACATATTTTCCGGAATGTCTAATCGAGGCGCTCTTTTGCATTTTCACCTTGTTTTGGAAAGTTAGCCAAATATCGCAAGTAATATTCAGAGGTACGGAGAATTATGACACCAAACCAAGCTCTTTAATTGAACCAGCCTTTCTAGAAATTACGCAAGTCTTATGTTAGGTGTGTTGCTCTCATGAAGGCCAATACGCGAATGATGACCTAATCATTAAAGAGAAGAAGGAAGAACTGGTCGACTGTGCCGATCGAACTTTGTATAGGAATAGGTTGACTCTGAGAACAACCGCTTGTAAGCCCATGATGTCGAATGCGCTAGTTTGTGGTTATTTACTTCACACAATAGATTCAAAATATGTGTTGGGGCCTCTGTAAGTTACTGTTTGACTACAGCATGGTATCTACAGTTTGACAGCTTAAAAAACCTTGTACTCTAATAAGTGTAAGCTTACCCCTCTTCCAAGAAGTTGGCTGGAACAGTGAATAGACAGAAAGGTGCAACTACACTAGTCTGAATAATTCCACTTCAGTTCTAGCATTTCACCGGTGGAAGACTCACACTTTTTCCACTCTTTGGAATGTGTTATTGAAACAATTTTTCACGGGTTTTTTTCCTCAAGAGATTTATTTGAGAGATCTTGTGCCAATTGTCCTTTTACTTAGCCCCAAACCATTTCGATTGGATTAAGATCAGCGTGATAAGATGGTAGATGCAAAATATTATGATCTTTATCTTTTATTATCTCATCAATTTTGTATTTCCTCTCATAAGGAACTCTTTTGACAAGTTCAATTAATTCTGGTTTTCTCATCTCATCATGCTGTTCTCTCTTAGCCACATTTTTACGTCATCTTTTAAAGATGCACTTGTTGGTTTCTTGTTAACCTGCACACAATGACAACTAGCACTGTCCATTACTATAACACTTCTGGGGGCAACATTAGGTAAAATTTCTCACTGGTCCACTTACTGAAATTAATGTGTTCATGTAATCGTGGTAGTCTCCTGTTTTTTGTTTTGATTTGAAAATGAAAGGGAATTAAGAACAAAACCCCTTTCCCCTCCAGCATGCACAGTGATTAGTCGATTTCATTTTCCAATAGGCGTCGTAACACCTGTTTAGAATTCAAACTGCCAGTATGTTTTTACATTATGACACGCGTTAACATAGGTTTCGTCATTATATTTAATGTTCCTTCCACTACCCCTAAGTTCACGAATTTCACAAAAGTACCTGGCTACCTGGCTATCCATACCACTATTTCAACGCGTTCGATAAAATGTTTTCTTTTTTATTAAGATTTTGACACTTATTGCCCAAGCATTTGATTGTATTTGGCAAATACTCTCTACTGCAATCTTTTGTATCATAGCTTTTAATAGCTGATTGCAATTTTTTTGGGTGTCAGCAGTTTTTCTTAAGACATAAAATTCGTGGACTTTTTTACGAATTGAAGCATTCGTGAATTCATCTATAAATATTATTTTACTAAGCTCCTTACACTTTCCTTTTGAAGTATAAAAGGTCAGGTGTCTTTTAGAAACCAGGGAAAATTTACCTTCCCTAAAAAAAAATTTTACGCTACTTAGAGACACGCCTATGGCTTCACTCGTACATTCAACTACATTATATCTTAACTTAAACTGCTATTTCTGGTTTTTCAAGGGATCAGCTACATTATGTACAATTTTCCAAGCCTGTCCTCTCAAAAGACGTCCAGAAACCCTTTTGGAAGATGATGGATGCCATTATATAGATTCTTGTTAAGTATCCTATATGAACTTCTCTATATAAGTACACAGGAATTATACAATTTACACAATAATATCGAAAGTTTCAACAAAATCACATTAAAACACACAATTTGTAACAACTTATTTTGTCCAACTAGTGTAAAACATGCTTCCGGACATCCGATGTGAAGCAGGTTAGCGCTGATCATAGACTAATTATCACCCAATGCAGTAAAAGAATGTGGGTTTGCACAGGCTGTTTTCTATCTGGGGACGATGGAGATTTCACGGACAGCTCACTTCTGCAAGTTTTTGCCACGACGCCGGAAGAAGATGGAATAATTCATGGCCTCCCGAACGTACCCTCTTATCTTCCCCCTCTCCCAACGCTACATGGTATTTTCTTATCTTCTGTTACTTTATCAATAAAGATATTTTACCCCACCTTCCATAGGACAGTATTATACTCTCTGAGCCGGGGATTTGATTGTCTTATGCCCGATCGCTGGGTAAGAATAGTAGATCCTATTAAGTTGGAATTAATGTATGAGTTTTTAATTATGTTTTATGTAATTCAGTTTAATAATTATGGTTTTTTGATTTGGGCATGAGTGTGATATCTTTTCGAATTATGGTTTTGGCATTATATTACGTTAGGGGAGGTTAACTAACGGCACTCTGCGCTTGGGTTCGTTTGGAGCTAACTGATTCCGTAAACTAGTTTGAAGCACTATCACTAGGAACAGCTTGCAATGAAGTCACAGAGGAATGTGCATGCGTGGACGATAAGTTCACAGAAAAGGAAGTGTTAAGTCTTTGTAAAATTCGCCATTACTGTTTTGTTAGCAATTTATCGCTTATATTAAAGAAGTAGTTTAGTTAGATTTTCTAGATTTTAAATTTTATAACGTGGTTTATTTATAGAATAATGGATTTAGTTACATTTGATTGAATTTGATATAATAATTTATTAATTAACTTTCAGCAAAAAAAATATCATTGTGTTCCAAGTGTAACGTCCAATATAGAATCTTTTAGTTCACGGCACTAAAGGCCCTGATACACATCCCAGTGAAAAATCATGCTAGTAGCGACTACCTGGCATACCAATAACTTACATACCAGTAGTCACCAATACACATCCTGGCTAATAACATGCTTGCTACTAGCACCAATGTCAGTTCTGTGCTTCCTTTCAGTAGCATGACCTTTTAAATAATGTGTGCCTAAAATGTTACAAGGTTCACAGTCATTTTATCTCCCCATCTAACTGTTTTGAAATTAAAAAGACGTTTAGAGAAAAACTAAAAACTTCTGTTGAAAACTAAAAGCCTGTTGAGAAAAATAAACACCTCCAGCACTGACGCGCCTGATACCGACAGTACATGTTCAGACATGCCAGCCACTACACACACCCCACCACTCCCCGCTTGCCACTAGCGCAAGAAACTCAAACGAAGTGCGATTTACTGGCAGGCCAAAAAAAAGCATGCGAGCTAGTAGCAGCCACACGATACACATGTCTCTGGTATGCTAGTTAACAGCTACTCGCATGCTTTGGACGAGCTGCTGGCCTGTGTATTGATTGGACCCTTAACGCCATGAGCGCTAACAATGTGGTTCTACTTCCCAACATTTGAGTGGCGATTCTATACTTATCCGGTTATCCCTTTTCTATGCCGGAAACCACGTGTTCGGGTAGCGTCGTGAGTCTGTTGCTAAAGAGTATTAATGATGGATTTAATAGCCAAGCTATTATATTTGTTAGCTACTATTATAGCTGCGTATAAATATCATATACTTTAAATTTAAAAAGGAAAATTGAAAATGGGAATCAAACCTGAGATCTTCGGTTTAGTACACCAATTCTCTAATCACTGAGATATCCAGCAATCATCCCGTACCCGGGGTCATTTTTCACACATATTTTAAGGTAGAGTCTGTGATGGATATGTGGAAATCGTCAGCTATATATGATTTATCAATTAAGATCACGAGATTTCAGATAACGCGTACTAAGCCGAAAGTCCCGGGTTTGATTCCCGTGTCCAGGTTTCATTTTTCGATTTAAAGAGTATAATATTTAGATGCAGATAGATCTGTAATTAACAAATATAATAGCTTGGTTATTCAATCCATCATGATAAAATGCGCTTTTGTATTATGTAACCATTCGATAGCCAACATAAAGCTCTTCCGAATTTTAGGTGACTGCGTTATCTGATAGCTCGTGATCTTAATTGGTCATTCATATGTTGTTGACGAGTTTCGCACGTCCATTATAGACCCTGACTTAAAATATGAGTGGAGAATGACCCTGGGTACGGAACGACTCCTGGATAGCTCAGTGGTTAGAGCATTTGCATACTAAGTCTAAGGTCCTGGGTTCAATTCCCATGTCTTGGTGTCAATTTTCAACTTAAAGATTATCAATAGTTTTATTTGGTACATTGGCACGGGTTGGCCGAAAAACATGTATCCTGAAATGTAACAGGAGTTTTGGGTTAAAACGTGAGTATTACCATTTGAGTGCAAAAAAGTGACGTGACCAGCTATATTTGCAATTGTATCGAAAACCAAGGCTGCCCGAAAGCCTCACGCTATTAGGAAATCGCAGCTGCGCAAGATTGTATATGATTTTTAACGTTATTTCCGAACTGTTCCACGCCCCCCTGGAAGTGTTTCCAGTGGCGAAGCGTGATAATAATTTTTGGGTAAGCTGAATCATGAGCACTCCTAAAGGGACACACTTAAAAAGGACCTTGGCCCTGTCGAGTTTAAGTCTGAAACTTATTTTGAGGGATGGTGGGTGGGAGGGTGAAAGGCGTGGCGTGGCTTCACAACCGACCAAAGTATCCTTCCGCGCCAAAAAGAACAGATGGATCATGGAAACCGTAGATAGCGCTAGCTACCGGACAGGTCTTGCGGAAAAATCACACGTTTGGAAATATTAGTTTTCTCGAGAACGAGTGAAATTTTTATAGTAATATTTTCAACACTTCTTCTAAGATAATGGGCCAGTTTCATAGTCAAACTTAGCATGCCTAAAGTGCGAGTCGATACTAAATACAGGACGACACCTACCTAGACCAAAATGGAATGGGCCAGTTTCGCATATGAAACTTATGAAACCATTTCCACCCCAAATTAAAAGGGCCACTCGCCTTAACTATGTCGAAAATGGGATTTTTATTAATATATATATATATATATATATATATAATAGAGTACTACTACTACTACTACTACTACTACTACTAATAATAATAATAATAATAATAATAATAATAATAATAATAATAATAATAATAATAATAATAAAACAGTTTTTTTAATTTATTTATTTTTTACCATACCTTCTGTGAAATATTTAATTTTGGTCTTGCTTTTCCCCCCTTTTAAATGCACTATTCGTTCTAAAGACAAAGCCTCAGTAGATTAATCATTTAACAAAATATCAACAGAACCTAAAGAATCATTATTGATGTCTACAGCGTCTCCCATTTTTTTCTATAATACATACACTAAATTCTAAAACATTACTCATCAATATTATAATACGAAATTTTAAACAACTCAATAAAATAATAAAATTCGAGTCACAATTACAAAACTAAACTAATCTACACTGAACTAAACCTTTGAACACACTCTGTATGGTTAGAATGTAAAACTCACGAGTAGGGGATAGCCGGCTTACTTACTGGTCGCCTTCAGTGGCTAATAGTTGCGCGCGCATCTCCCTTCTAGCTCCCCGCAGGCCTTATTCTCCCAGTACGCTAGGCGGTAAGGTATCAGCTTATCTTGCCAAAAGAAACTAACACATTCGCTTCGCACGCTTGCTAAAATGTCAATAAAAATTTCAATTTTACATTTTGTTCTATGTAAAGGGATGTTTTCTCGCTCTTTTCAAAATCTTTTGGGATAACTGAGCTTATCTTGCTTACCCTGAGACCACGTGAGTGTTTCATGCCCCTGCCCCTCCCCAGGTCGGGAAGCACTGGTTTAAATACACTTTAATAAGCTAATGTCTATTTTATAATATACATTATAATTATAGGCTATATAATATGGCGACACAAAGTACAAAGTGTATTTATTATTATTTTTTAAAGTCTCACTCTCAAATTACTAATCAAAAGAAAGACAGTTACTTAAAATGATTATTTTAAACTGCTTGGTCACCTACACTCAATTGAACAGTGACTGAACTCTCGAGCGTCACAAACCTCTCAGTTTTATTCGATCAGCTCGAATGTCTCGATTCTAAAGGGTTGTGGAAAGGGGAAGTTAGTTCAAAAGTATAATTAATTACGGCAACGGATGTACATATTTCCCAGACTAAATCAACATAAGAGCTATGTAGTTCTGTCGTGTGCATGCGTATTAACGAATCTTTCTAGCTCTCACGCCATGCTCTCAAACTGCATACAAGACCTTATCTCTCGCGTTCGCACACGACACAACTGCCAACATTACACCAGTAAAGCGCTATTCACAATAGAATAACGGAATTATTTGGGGTAATAAATTATTATATTTATTTAGATAGCCTAATTAATTACTTACAACTAAAATAATGTATATTTAAAATCAAAATACTTGGTGTCCACGTACATGTACATGTACATGAACTGCCACTAACACTATACTTAACACCACGTCTTACTACCCATTCGGGCTATAAGCTTAAGTGCCAATTACACTAATGGGTTAGGAATAGGAAAGGTTGAATAGAGAGGAAGTGAACCCACATTTTCATGGAGGGAGAGTGGAAAAACCATTTAGGAAAAACCACCCCCAATTCACTCGAGAGAGATTCGAGCCTAGATTTCCCCGTCATTGGCAATCTAGCTCAACACGAAACTAGCACGTTAGCTATCAAGGCGGGTAAATGCCACTAACTGTAACACTGATTGTAGTACCCGCTTTGGTAGTCACATGGTCTAATGCGCTAATCTTGCAATATAATAGACTGCTTAGGACGAGGAAATCGTGGTTTGAACCCGGTTTTCTGATCTCCATTAATGCAAATGCGGGTGCACTTGCTCTAAGTAGGCTTTCCTAATTCCTAACCCCTTAGAGTAATCATTAGTACATAGGCATATGGCCCGAAATGGTAATAAGACACGGTGCTAAAAAAACTTATTGCAGTACTGTTTAAGTTCAGTACAAAACTGTACTTACCCGGGGGCTACTGTATCATAGTTATTTTAATTTATGTATTCTAAAGGAGTTTTTAAATCATAAATAAATTATTTATCCTATAAAAAATTGTTACAAAAACTAATCAATGCAAAATTTCAATCTGGATGAACCAAAACTCCGGATCATTGAGGGCCGGATTAACGGGATTTCACTGTAGTTCCAAAGGGCTTACTCCAATAAAGGCCTTACTAATTAAATTTCTATTTATAATATGAATAATATTGGATTAAAACCTATCCTCAGTATGAACATAAAATCATACGACCTACAATGAATAATTGATTTGAACAAATAGTAAATCTAGTTTTTAATCTATCATAATATGTGGGGAGGGACGAGGATATGTATACATGTGTTTATAGGGTTATAGTTTAATGGGTTACATGGAAATGTTTAAGGTAACATATTAAACGAAAGGATTGAATCTAAAAAATAATAAGATGTTATTGAATTGAACATCTTTGAGCTTACAATTAAAGTTTTGTGTGTCTGAATGTTGAATGGTATACTAAGAGCCTAAGTTACATTTTTATACTTATATTTTGAAACTCATTCCTTGAGGAGTTTATCAATTCCAAGGCTGGTACAACAATTTCAAGGGCGAGTACAACCCCCTCCCACTCATCCAATCCAATGCAATCACTACTTTGAGTGGGAGGTAATTTCTATGAGCGATAGCGATAGTTGTCTTCTCTGCCTCGTTGATCCTCTGAGTGGATGTTCAAACCTATAGAAAAAAATTAACGTATTAATTCAAAATTATACTGAAAATATATTATAATTCATGTTTTAATGATTAAATAGCAAAATATAGAACATTTTAATTTAAAGTATTCCTTAAAGTCATGTGATCTATTTTTTTTAAATATTTCGAAGTTAAGGCTTTGTTTGAACAGGCATGCGTATCACCAGGGTCGGTAATATTTTGCAGCAGTCTTTCCCTCCGCAAGAGTGTTGGTGGAAAAGATTAAATTATATCTTTGTGGTTATCAGGACGTAGTAGGTGAAAGTTTCTTTGGAAAGACAATAAGTGTAACATTCAAACAAGACATCTCTGGCGAAGTGTCATCAATAATAACAGACTATTATGGACTTTGATGATTACGAAAAACTTCCTACTAGTAATGTTACTACCTACATGACGGCAGGCGCAGTTGCTGGCGTAATGGAGCATTGCGTAATGTACCCGCTTGATTCTGTGAAGGTATGACACGGTATTATTTAGATTGAGAGCAAAGTTATTTATTATTAAAATATTATATTTATTCTAAACTTTTTAAACCGAACTCCATTTGCCCTACTTTAGTAGCCGCCATGATAATGGATAAGTACTACCACAACGGCGACATTAATACCCTCTAAAATTAAGTTGGCTACTTGGAAATTCTTATTCATTAATACTTTGTAATGTACCTTGTTAATCACAACTTATGTCATTTTAAATATAACGTTCAAACGAGCTATGGCTAAAAATAAACCCTAACTAGTGCCATTTTCAGAGAGGAGTTAATTTTTGTCACTAGATATTAGTGTCTCAAAAGTAAAATCCCATATGGCTGGCTATGGTGTTGTTGCATCGATAACTCTACCAAACGTCATTAATACTTACAATCAACACATTTTGCTACAGGACATCAACATTATGACAAACTAGTTTGTAGGCCTGTGACCTATAAAGAAGTCACTCAGCTCACATAGGTGCAATAAATTACCTTTGACATCTTCTTGGTGTGCTGGTTCACACTATCTTGAATGTCATGTTTCATATCACAAAAATCAAAACTTAAGAATAGGTTAGCTGTAGGTACTTTTAATCTTGGATTATTACTAGGCTAGGTATATTACCTATCCTAACCTAACCTTTTAGTTTAGCCTTTGTATTTACATATACAGTTTGTTAAATTTGGATGATTGCTTGAAATTTAATAAAGTAAAACATTGTTTACTTTAGGGGCCATATAGGTCTATATTTTCAAGGGGATTTTTTTGAGAATGGCACATAGGCCTATAATACTTTTGTGAAAATAACATTTTTTATGTCTAATACATAGGCCTATTTAAAAAAAAATTCTTATTTCTCTTTACACACATCAATAATTATTAAGTATAAATATTGTCTCTTAGATTTTATACAAATGTGACATTATGACACAAAAAGTATTTTATTACCGGTACACATTAGGCAATAAGTATATCATGTTTATTATTATAAAATATCTCAAATTATCAAAAACTAGACTTCCATTTAGTAATAAAAAGATTTTGCTGACATAGACTATCCTATTCTTCACATACACGCCTTTTGTATTCTCGAATACGTCATCCTATCCTATCCTATTCCTACTATATTTCTAAAATTATTCAATAGCCTAATTTATTTTAACCATTTTATAACTTAGGCCTGGTATTTTTTTTAGCACCACATCATACTACTCATTTGCACTACATGCTCTTAGGCCTAATAGACATTTTGATCTGGCATTGGATAGAAGTTTAACTTTGGTGTTGTTATGTTGGATATTCTTTAGAAATAGGCCTAAATCGGTCCAGGCTAAGTAGCTTAGATTAACAGCTATTTTTTGAAAAATTACACATTTCAATAAGATCTGTAAGATAAGATAAGATAAGGAGCTCTTTCAGTGGCCGCATAGTTTAAGGCATCACTCTCGTGATAGACTAGATTGCCAATGACACAGATATCGGGGTTCAAATCCTGGTCAGGTGTACTGAGGGTGGTTTTTCCAAAATGGTTTTCCACTCTCCACACAAATGCAAGTAGACTTCCTCTAAATTAAACCTTCCTCATCCCTAGCACATTAGCATAATTAGTACAGTACTGTACATATGCATACAACCTGAAAAGGTAGTAAGACGTGATGCTGAAAAAAAAGGTATGGCAACATAACACACATCTCGCCGGACTTAAGGCATTGAAAGCTTCATTGCGAAGAGAACTATTTATTACAAGATGACTTAGCTTGGCCACCTCATTAGCTTAACCTCACACGACTTTACAACTTTATGTAGTGTCCGTCAAAGGAAAGGTGTTTTCAAACAAACCTCGCACTATTGATAACTTGATAAGTAAGAAAACAAACAAAAGTGGTTGCAATTAATTCTCGGATGCTGAATGCGTCATTTAAAGACGCCGTGTATTGTGTTCACAAATGTCACCAGACACAAGGATACTAGGCCTACTTCCCGGCATTATTTGCAATCAATCTGTCCATTAAAAAACAAATTCACTACATGTCCAAGCTAAACTCATATTTATACTAATTGGATATAAATGAGGAAGCTAGAATTTAAAGAGAAAATATTCCCACATTTGCGTGAAGGAATAGTGAAACTCCATTGAGGAAACAACCCTCTTTATACTCGGCCAGGATTAAAACGCTGATCTCCCCAACAATTGCTAACCATACCAAACAAAAAATAGACAAAATATTATCTTTCTGTTTAGCCTTTTCATGATAGTGTTAAAGTGATAGAGAAATATAATATCCTTTCATTATCCTCGCTTGATGACATAGGCCAAATACTTGATAGCTTGTGTACTGTGATTAGAATGTGTCCTGAGTTATGCGGCTGTAATGAAAAGTAAAGAAATGTATAGTTTTGAAAATTGAAACTTAAGTGCGCTATTGTGTGACAAGTGAGACTATTTGTTTCATGGGAATGGCAATTGGGTCATCCACATCCATTGGCAGGTTAGATAATCTGATGTAATAAAAAGCAAACCCATCAGTACTCTTGCAATAAGGAACTAACCTTTTCATCTTGATTTATTAATCCATAAACCATCTTAAACAATCAAATGGTCCAAGGCAAGGGTTTCAAACTTAAAGGTTCCCAAGGACCACATTTGTATCCATGTGTCTAGTGCAGGGCCGCATCATAATCGGCTAAGGGGTGGAAAAAAACAGAACTTGCGTCTACAGATATGAACGTTATTATAAAAATATAGCGCATTTAAGCTTATTACTGAATATAAGTTAGAGCTCTCTTTCTCTCTCTCATGGATCTTTCCCACACAAATCAAAACTTAGGCCTAACGTTTCTTGGCGGAAAAAGTAGGTTTTACTACAGTAGGTAGATTACTTATCCAAGAAACTTCGTAGGTTGCAAATAAAAAGGGTATCACGGACCACCATTTGGAAACCCCTGGTTTAAGGTGTCACTTTCCCAATATTTTGGACTGTCATTAACATGGTGGCTACAGACAAGGAAAACGGGGAAAACCTGGAAAAGTCAGGGAATTTTTGAATGACAGGGAAAACAGGGAAATGTCAGGGAATTTAACTAAAAATAAGGAAAAGTCAGGGAATTAAAAAATATGACTAAAAATCCCATTAATTTCACAACTAAACACTAAAATAAAAGTTAATAATACTTAAATAAAATAACATTTTAATTTTTTAAATAACTGATAAAACTATTTGTTTAGTAGATACAAACTTTTTTAATATGTGATCAATAATAAATAAAACAAGTCATCATCCACCATTAAAACTGGAATAAAGTAGCCGGGGAAAATTGAAAAATGTTGCCTGGAAAACCTGGAAAAGTCACGGAATTTTGTAAAATATGTTTTGTAGACACCCTGAATAACCAGTAGATCAGGGGCTTAATCCTGGTCATCTGTAGGACCCTGAGGATGGCTTTTCTTTAAAAAAAATTAGTTTTTTATACCTTGAGATGGTGACAATATTGGGGGCCAGCTGTACAAACATATTGATTCTTCTATCAGCGGATTGTTAATCAGTTTGATCCTAAATCGAGAAAAGTTTGGGTTGCAACTAAGGCAGTGGCGTGTGTTTGATTCTGGACAAAGGGAAACAATGAGGATATAATAAAGGGGGTCTGATGGACCCTAGTTTAGTTGGAAGCTCACACTGGTCCTTTTCTTTTTGTATGGACACACACACACAAAACAAAATAATTAGTGATCTTAGAAATACTACTCAATCATTAATATATATAAATGATTTATATATTATTTATTATATATATTACAATTTATATATATATAATAATTGTAATTCTAACTCAAATAAAAAGAATAATAATAATGGTCAATTTATGATTGCCGAAGTTTTCTCTGAGCTGTGGCCTGCAAATGAGTATGACCTTTAGCCTGCCTTATAATGGCTTTGAATCCGGATTTATTCTACATGCCATTATCGTTACTAAATAGTAAGGTCAATTTTACGCCAACCCAACACACCGATAATTACTATACTCTTTAATAAAATTGAGTATTGAAACATGAAAGTTTTTTTTATATAGGTTGCCTAAAGATGTAGTGGAGCTGCCTGTTTCAATTATTTTCTTTTTCTCTTCAAAAGCCCGGGATGAAAAACTATGCTTAAAAATATTACTTATGAATTTTGACACAGCCCTCTTCCACTGCTGCACTTGTTGACACACTCGTCATTCTACTACTGTACGCAAAGAAACAAAGTGCTTCCCTTGAAGGATCAAACTAGCATCAATATTCTGTAAAATAAAACTAAACTTACCGCAAATTGTTGATAAAGACATTATTTTTTAAAAGAGTACTAATAATTATATAAACAATAAATATTGCTAAGAAAACTTAAAAAATAAGATTTTAACAGTATTGAACGTACAATTATACACCAATCATGATAGTAAACTCATACGCTAACACTCGCCAAGGGAAACGCTGCTTCCCTTTCCCCGATGAGGGCCGGACAGACCAAAATACATATAATTGGCGAAATAAAGAGTGAGCTAAACCAGCTGCTGGTTGATCACCCTTGAGAAAGAACTACTTGCTCTAAGAAAGAAGAGCTGAAACCTCAACTCACTATACTTGGAGAGGTTTATAATTATAATAATTTGTTTTAACTTTATTTTCCTATTATTGTCTCTATTCCCTTTTTAATTTTAGAGAAGCATTGCAACCCTTGCTTTCATTGTATAAATGCAACTGAACAAAGGTAATTAGGGATCAAAATCTCCTAATCACCTGATTTGAGCAAATAAGCAAGTAAAACAAACATAGTGACACTGTAGAATGTACTGTATTTGGAAAATCTGACTGAAATTACTTAATTCATACATAATATTGCGCTATAAACAATGTCTCTAGTAGTCTAAGCTGCCTGGTGTTTATGTGTTCATTTAAATAAATTGCAATTTTGGGCATGTTCCCCAAGAAAAATGTTTTAAACAATTATTGTGTATAATATTAATAAATATACACACACACACACACACACATATATATATATATATATATATATATATATATATATATATATATATATATATATATATATATATA
>CABFWO010003557.1:20877-69465 GCA_902155825.1 Timema genevievae
GTTGGACATGAAAACTGTGGTGCACGATTTTATTTTTGAGAGTCAGAAAGTTGTTTATCTCTACTCTATATATATATATATATATATATATATATATATATATATATATATATATATATCTAGATATATATATATATATATATATATATATATATATATATATATATATATATATAGAGTAGAGATAAACAACTTTCTGACTCTCAAAAATAAAATCGTGCACCACAGTTTTCATGTCCAACATTTTCATAACAATAATAGGCATACACAACCATTTTAATATCCATGACTCCTCCTTAGCTATGCAAAATGTATTCAATGGATTTTACTAACCTGTAAATATTGAAGCATTATGTTGTAATTTTTTGTTTGCATTTTATAATATTTCTTGTGTTGTGTTTCAGACTCAGATGCAGAACCTGTCCCCTTCATCTAATGCAGCATACCGGGGTATTGGAGAAACCTTGGTGCGGATGGTGAAGCAAGAAGGGGTCTTCCGACCAGTGCGGGGAATGAGTGCTGTGGTTGTAGGAGCTGCGCCAGCACATGCCCTCTACTTTGCCTGCTATGAACAAATTAAAGACTTTATTACTCAAACAACGAAATTTACTAATGTTGCATATGGTAAGCTTACACTTAATTGTAAATATTACTGTTAATTCGATAAATCAAGTTAGTATACATAATCACCGGATTTTATGTATAATAACCAACAATTTTGGTGAATGTGATAAACTTTTCATGTTGTAGTCAAATTATTTACGTTAACATGTTATTTATTATGTATAATAACCAGCATTCTCTGGCTAAAGTAATAAATCTCACGTTTGTGCAAGTTTGAACCCGTCTTGAATCCTTGTCTGAGTCATATGTGGCGTGTATATAAATTGAGGTCCATCTTTTATTGAGTGCGGACGTGAGGTGTTATCTTGATATAGATTTTGTTTGTCTAGCCTAACCTAACCTAATCTAACCTAACATTCAGAATAATATAATTGATCACTTCAGACAAACAGGTTTTGTTTTGTATAAAATAAACAGCTAAAATAATACATTTCCTCATGTATTTAATCACATTAACCACTAATATTGGTTACTTTGGAAAATAACCGGTCATTATGCATAGTAACTAATTTATTACTTTAACTATAACATAAACATGTTTCAAAGAGATTTTATTTATATTTGTTTGTATGAAATAGTCAATATCAGGGTTTGTATGGTCCTTGAAAGACCCGGAATTTAATGTGTGTCTGTTCAAGGCCTGGAAAAGTCCTGGAATTTCCAGGTTTCAATATTTATTTTTGAAATTGTTATGAAGAATGGCTGTAAAGTCCATGATTTAAGATGCACTGGGGCATGAAATATCTAGCACATCCTCTTTGATCAAGCGTTAGCTGTTGTTTGCTGTTTACTTTATTCTCCGCTGCTCTTTCCTTCCCGCTTCTTTTGTTTTATTTGCTATTCTGTCATAAACCAATGGGCTGTGATCTTTATAGGTGCAAGGGGAAAAAGTGTTAACTTCTCTGACAAATGCATTAGCGTTACTGTCAATGAAATACGATGTTTTCTTTAATTTCATATATTTAAAAATCTTAATTCCTGTGCATTCACAATTTTTTTATAAGGTGCTTTAAAACCGTCATTTGTAATAATTATTTGAAAATTTTCGACTACCTATTAACACTCTAAGTACTTATAATTACAGTTTTGCACTAAAATGCCCGCCGATAGCTATGAGTTCATTTTTCATCCACTTTAGTGCTAAAATTCCTATTCTAGCCATACCACAGTTAGTTGCCATTTTATTAATCTATTGTCTATGGTTGCACCATTTTGGTATCTGTAAACATTATCTCGTGAAAGTTTGTGTTTAGATGGTAGTTGTGTGATTTGTTTTATCTTAATGCGCTTTATTTCTATGGAAATCTTTAAGTACTGGTTCACTTTGCTTCGTTACCACTGTGTTTATTTCCACATGAAAGTTTTATTCTGTAAACACTGATGAGGGTTCTGTTTAGTCTCTTAACCGGGACGAGATACCATAATTTCTGCCTTGTGTTGGAAAGTGTGATAGCAAGTAATCTGCCATGGATAAATAAACTGTTGTTTCATTATTCTTGAGTAATGGATTTTTTTTGTCACTTTTAATACCGTGTGTTACGTAAAGGCAAGAAATCGCTTTTTGCTTTGTTTTGTGTTTATTTACTCGCCAATATGCCGGGGAATTGTACTTTCAATGATTTGTGGTTACATAACCCCAAATTTAATAAATGGCTTTTAAAATTGTGAGACAGGAACAAAGCCAGATGTAGCATATTATGCTGTTCAGTATTTGACATTGCCAAAATAGGGGTGTCTTCTTTAACAAGTCACATGAATGGAAAAAAAAATTGTAGTCTTGCATGTGAAAAAACTCCTTTTGGAATTCACTATTTTCTCGGTGCTACACAACTAGAGCAATCTTTATAGAGTTCTGCGACTCCTGATTCAGAACCAGTACCACAAGGACAGCAGATAATAAGCTCCTTCTTAACTGAACAGGAAACTCTAAAGGCTGAAATTATTTGGGCCTTGAAAATATGCAGCAGTCACTATTCATACAAATCATGCGATTCAGTGTGCACTCATGGAGAAGCTTAAGAAACAAGATTCATATGTTTTGTTATTCGATGAAAGCCTCAACAGCAAGCTTCAGAAGAAGCAGTTAGATTACCATATTCACCACTGGGAAGCAGATAAAGTGCAGTCTTGTTACATCCATTCAGATTTCCTGGGCCATGCTACTGCAGAAGATATGTTCATTTCCTTGAGATGGTCTTCTGAAACAGTCTCTACTGCAACTATCCATGGATGGTCCAAAGGTCAATTGAAAATTTTATGACCTGGTGTGTGATCAATTGAAGAGAGATACAAACATGGCAGTGATTCATACCGGCAGTTGTGGGCTTCATATCATTCATGGTGCTTTTAAGCATGGCTCATTATCATCAACCTAGGATGTGTAGCGAGTTTTATCTAGCCTCTATTATTTAAGGACACCCTAGTGAGAACAGAAGATTACTTGAAAGTAACTGATAGCATTGTCTTTCCCAAAAAATGTTGTGCCATAAGATGGGTTGAAAATTCAACTGTTGTAACACATGCTCTTGACATGTGGCCACATGTAACTAAATATGTGCAGTTAGTTACTTCCCAATCCAAACACCAAATCCTTTACAGTTGTGAAAGAAGCGACCAGGTATGCATTGATTCCTATAAAGCTATTAATATTTCAGTCAATTGCAAAACAAGTAGAACCTTTTTTGACAATATACTAAACTGATGTGCCAATGCTTCCATTTCTGGAAAGAGACATGTTGAAAAGGTTTAGAAACTTAATGGAGAGATTTATTAAATAAGATGAAATAAATAATGCTATTACCATTTACAAACTGGTTAAAGTTGAAGTAGGGAAAAAAGAAAACCAGCTGCCAGTGACCAAAGTAAACTTGAGATTTGCTGTAGAAAAAAAGTAAAAAATTTGCTCCACAAAAAATAGTTAAATAAAATGAGGTTTTTCAAGTGTGAATGGAATGTCACGATTTTCTTATTGAAACAATAAATAAAATCTTGCATAAGTGCCCATGACAGTACTCACTTGTGAGAAACCTTAGTTGTAAGGATCCTCAAGATATGAATGTGGATACTAACTGTGCAACCAAGTTCGTGTCGGTGCTTAAGATACTAGTGGAAGCAAAGAGACTTGGAAACTGAATGTGATGCATTAATTTCATCATATAAAGGATTTATTGCAGAGTTTGGCTTCTCTTCTGAATTTCAAAACGTTAAATCTGGGACAAACTGTTTGGATTCACTGTTATGTGCTCGTGCAAAGCCTAGAACAAAATATGACATTGTGGTGTGTGATTAAAATGTTACTTATTCTATTACATGGTCAAGCAGCAGTTGAGAGAGGTTTTTCTGTAAACAAGCAAATAGAAGTGGAAAATATGCAACAGCGCACACTCATTGCACAGTGAATAATTTGTCAACAAATTGCATCAATAATATTAATATCAGCAAAGACATGGCTATCTCAGTTGCTAGTGCATGGCAAAAGCAACAAAGTTATTTTGAGGCGAATTAAAGAGGGAAAGAAACAGAAAAATTAAAATAGGAAAAGTTTCACAGCAGAAAATAAGAACTCAAAGCAAAAAAACAAAGGCTTCAGGCTGATGTAGACACACTTCCCAAATCTGCTGATAGACTGTCTGTCAAAGCAAGCAGAAACAACAGGAAATCTAACATTTGTGTCGAAGTCTAACAGTTTCAGAAGAACACCAAGAGAAAAAACTGCTGCACTGGCTGACATTAATCAGCATCTATCTAAGTTATGTTACACCCCACTCTACATCCTTTTATTTACGACCACAAATAATATAAAAGGGAGTGGGGGATAAGCTAAGGAACATACAAAAAGGGAAATCATTTGCAAGATTTAATAACAACAATATGAATGGTTTATTCAAAGTAATAACAGCAGAGCAGAAATCTTTACATGGTCTCCAAAATCAAACTGAGTATGTTGAAAATCAAAAATATAAAATATTATTTCACGCAGTTAACTTGAGTGAATCTTCTCTCATACTTAATATATCTAACAATCAAATGGGTCAGTCTTGAAGAGACAGAACAACCCATAAAGTAGATTAAAGTACATAAATTAAAGCAAGTAATATTCATATAAGGACCTTATGGGCCTTATTACACTGTTCCGAAAGTGTCTGATTCACACCAATGAATGCAGACTTCAAAAAAATTAATAATAAATATTAAATATTTATTAGACATTTTACAACACACGAGAGTTTGGCTAACAGACTTTAGTCAAACTTCAGCGGGACTATCTGATCTCGACACAAAATTTGGAAAAGTTCATTTACTTGTGAATTTAAAGAAAATACATTACTAGAAACAAAGCATAGCAAAAAGATTTGAAAATGTTCTAATATAAAATTAATCTCAATATTAATTTTATCAGTCAAAAACGTTACGTTTTAAAAATTCATTTATATAAATATAAATTACAAAAATCAAAACAATTACTAGTAAACACAATTTCGAAAAGAATTATTTTTAAGTTTCCAACACAAAATTAACTAATACTTGTGGCTATCTAAAAGTTCAAGAAATACAGCAGACTCTAGCGCCCAAGTGGCGACAGACAAAATATAGAATCTCATATCAAAATAAATGTTCATGTAAAAAAAATTATTAAAGAGAAAAATTACGACGCCTAACTTGGCTAACACTAAAAGTTAAATTTAAATTGGAGTCCAATATATAAACAGTCATAGTTTGTCTGTAGAATATGAAAGTTTATCCTGACATTGTCCAGATCCAGGACAGCACTCCTCCATCAAGTGTCAATTGAATAGTAATTTTTAGAATACACGAACATCACTCTATGTAGGGTTTTCGTTGCTAGGGACGCAAGGTGGGGGAAAAGAACACTGGTCGGTGACGTCCTTCTCGAAGCATTCGATAGTCATGTAGCCCATTTGCTGTTAGAGCTCTATCCACCTTCTAGAACATTTCTTCTATCACCTGATGTTTTCGTAGTTCATGTTTCTCCCATCAGAGGGCAGGTAAGCAGTCTTCCTCTAGTCGAGGCAAGTTCTGCATGGCCCATTTTAGTGTTGCTTTGATCAAATCGGTGTGGACATCAGCTGTTGGAACCTCATAGCTCGCTTGGTCAAATCCTCGTACTAGGCTTCTATAGGTGTTGGTCCGTCTTGGTGGTTGCTCTACCCAGAAGATACATTAGGTAAGTACATGAACAGTGTTATTTGTAGATTGAATATTATCCCATTGAATTGTTATTGAATATTGTTCTGAATTGTCTATTATATTGTACCAAACTACGAGAACTACAATAGAGAAGAGTACTATTGTAGGGATTTTATTAGTTTCGTCAATATTTGGGGCGGGTAGTATGAATCCAAAGGAGAGTTAAGAGTGAAGGTTTACATGGGGGTGAGTCCTATTGTAACACAATGTTACAGTTAAATGAATATAAAAACATTTAAATGTTATTTGGCCTGATATTTTTTTTTGTTTAAAGTGTTACTCGTTCTGATGATTTTAGGACCTATAAAAAAAAAGTTGAGATTTTACTTATTATTAGTACAAACATTTGTGCATAGACTCCCGTACATAAAAATACAGTAAATGGAAAGCATGTGCCAGCAGAAAACATTATTAAAATATGAAATCCATACTCATCTTGTGGAATACTGAATCTAGAATGATTGCACTAACCAATAAACCAACTAGAGTGAAGTAAGTGACAACAAAGTTAGATTACTATTTTTATAGTCCAATCTTTTCATTAAATTTAGTAAATTATTGTTTCCCGTATATTAAAAATTTGGTACGGTTTATAATTATTTTAGTGACGTGTTTAGCTTTTGGCAGTATGAGAAATAACAATTTTGGTCCTTGAAAAGTCCTTAAATTTATGTTTCATATGACTGTAAGAACCCTGCAATATGGAGGCAATAACATTCATAATAACACAATATATTCTGACCTGGAACTGTGAGTTTTTCTGGTAACAGCAATTTCTTTTGCAATAGAGTATTTTTTTATTAATATTTATATTTGACACTTTTAGAGTACTTACGCACTCTACGACATTAGATCTCAAATGCTTATCGTCCCACTTACAAAAGTACGCCACCTATCCCTTTCTAGAGCTCCATCTCATTACACCCTATCTCTTTCTGGTCTATTTGAATTTCAGCCTCCCATATGTATTTACATAGGGTACATAACTAAATACTAAAAATGTTTTGTTAGTCGTCCTTGAAACGCACATGTGTGTCATTATCACACTGTGGCAACAATGTAAGCTTTGTGCATTTGGGTATTTTGTTTGTTTTTTTGGTGCAAATACATACAAAATATAACACATTTCCATTTATACACATTTTTAAAACGTGATTCCAAACAAAATTTAGGGAAATCAGTGTGGACCTCATATTTAATAATGGTATCAGTTCTTTTTCTTTTTTATGTACAGACTTTGCACAGTTTAATAGTTGTTTAATCATTGGGTCCAGTTTTGCACTTTGTAGGCAAGTATGCATCAATTTTTAATTTATATGTGCGGGTTTATCTGGGGGCAGCAAAAGTTATTTTATTGCACCTAAATGAAAATTGTAGGCAGTTAGTTTTTTCACTTAATTTCTTGCTACGTAGATAGTAACTAATTATAACAGCATCTGTTGAGTATGAATACCAATTTTCCTATACTACCACAAAGTTTTATGCAAACAAGAATATTATGATATCTAATCAGATTGATCCACGCCATCCATATTTTCGTTATATTTTATAATTGGCAAAGGGTTTAATTTCTCTTGCCTCATGCTGTTTTGACAATTTATCGTAGCATTTTGAAACTCGGTTGATCTGTATGCAACACATTTCTTATCTTTCCTGTTTCCATTCATGATTCCTTCTGAATAACAGCAACATAGTGTTCACCTTTTTTAAAATTTAACAGTTGATACATCTCCAAGCTTGTTTTTAAAAATATGTAATAATTGTGCCTGTATCGGTACTTTAAGTATGTTTTTCCAATAATATGACTTTTAAAACAATTTATTATAGATATAATTTTAGTTCATAGACTAATTAATAATTCAAAAATAAGACCTACAGTAACTAGGACCCGGGGGTAAATCTCCTCATTATTAGTTAATTAGCAATGTGTATTAAGTTCTGTGAAAATTAAATATTACTGTTAAAAATAATTTACTAGGCCAATGTCTTAAAGTACCTACCAGACTATTCTATAAATGCTAAATCAATTTATTTTAATGTATGCATACAAACATATGATTGCTGTTAAAAGTAAAACAGAATGTAAGAGGTTATGGAACAAAGAGAAAGATATTAATGCAAAAAAGTAGGGAAGGAGAGTAAAGAGCAAATTATCTTTAAAAAAGGGGGGGAAAGAATGCAGAATGATTTTGAAGTAAATAAGCTCTTTGGAAGTGGATAAAGAGAACGAAACAAGGAGTGCAAGGAAAGCCCTTTGGCATTCAGAATGAACGAGGTGAGATGATCTGGGGTGGAAACATTGTAAGAGAGAGATAAACAGAGTTGTTTGGACAATTTTATGGCAAAAATATAAAGACATTAGCAGAAAATAGGGACAATGTTATGATTGAAATAATTATCAAGGCTGAGGTGTTAAGAGCTATGAAAATGTGTTAAAGAATGGCAAAGCTTTGGGCGTTGATGGGAATCACAAGTGAAATGCTTAAGTGTGGGGGCATTGCTTTCATGTCAGGTAGAGAGAGGTTTAATGGACCAATGATTTGCATTGCAACAAGTGATTGAAAAATATATGGCAATAAGGAAGAAAGTTTATTATGCACGCGTTGATCTGTAGAAAGCGTCAATCGGGTGAATAGGAGTATGTTATCGAATGTTCTTAGAGAGTATGGTGTGGATGTATGCTTAACAAATTCAATTATGGTGGTGTATGATGGTAGTAAAACATGCACTAAGGAAGATGGAGCTCTGAGCGAATGGTTTGACATTGAACAGGGGTGTTAGACAAGGTATTATGACTCCATGGTTGTTAATCTATTAATGGATAAGTGTATGAGTGATGATTATGAGGACGTGGTTAGTGTACAAATGAAAAATGTGAATGTGAGAGTGCTGTTATATGCAGATGATGCTGTATTAGTGGCTGAGAATGAAAGTGACTTGCAGACTGCATTAAATCATTTGACTGTGGCGACAGGCAGAACGGAACTTCATATAAATGTCTCAAAAACTAAGATGATAGTTTTTGATAAGGACATATCAGGAAATGACTCTCAGCTTTGTGTAAATGGATAACTTTTAAAACAAGTGAATGATTTTGTGTATATGATCAGAATGTTCTGTAAAAATAGAAGGATGGATGAAGAAATTTACAGACAGGTGATTTCATCTCAGAAATTAGTTGGCTACATATGTACTGTTGAAAGGAATGTAGTAGTATCAAAAGAGGCAAAGATGACATTATATAAAACTGTGTTGCCAACATTGTTTTATGGATGTGAAGCGTTGGTTTGTCAGGAGAAACACAAGAACAAGGTGAATGCGGTTGGAATGAGATAACTAATAAATGTGTGTGGAAAAACTCTTATAAACTTAGTCACAGGGTTCCTATGTGTCATAGAAAACCTGGAAAGTGACAGTGAAGATGGACGTGACAGTGACAACAATAGTACATCAAGTAGCTAAGATAACAACAGTGACGAACAAATAATAGGTGTTGAGTTAATTTAGTATTTAAGGCTAGTCAGATCTAGTTGTATATTCAACTTAAGTAGCAGAAGTCTCATATTAGCCAAATACCACAACTTATGTCCCATTTTCCATTTCGTACTGACTGTACTATAGTGCTATGGGTATCTCCTCTCACCCCTCCTCCTTTCATACTCTAGAGCAATTGCAGCGCTTGATCACGAGATGCAATGTTTACTGTGTCGAATAATAGTGAGGATGGATTAAGGATGGAGTTGTTTTTATTTTAGCTAGATGCACAGTTTCTTGCCTACTCTTTAAGGGAACGGTGTGTGTGTGTGTGTGTGTGTGTGTGTGTGTGTGTGTGTGTGTGTGTGTGTGTGTGCGTGCGTGCGTGCGTGCGTGCGTGCGTGCGTGCGTGCGTGCGTGCGTGCGTGCGTGCGTGTGTGTGTGTGTGTGCGCACGTGTGTGTTGACATCTAAATTTAAAGAATTAATTTATTTTCCCAAACTTTTTTGCAACAGGTGAAAATTAATTTATTATTAATAAGTCATGTGTTTCGGTACATACTTATATATGGAAAGCTCCCTGGATAGCTCATAGGTAGCATAATGGTGTGCTTAGTCAACAGTCCTGGGTTTGATTCCCATGACCAGGTGTAATTTTTAAACTATACTAAATCAAAAATATTTGGCTTCTCTCACATTTACTCTCCTTTCCTATCTACCTAAAGTTCTTTCTAGTACTCTAGCATTATGTGGTTATAGTGGAAACAAGTTGTGTCGCACAATACTACCTTACATTAATCACACTAATATCTTGATTCATTCCTCTGTCCCATTTTGAAGCACGAAATCTCCCTGTGGGACAGGATATTGAAAAACAATCTTAACATCTTTCGACTTTATAAAGTGAGGTCCTTAAGACCAAGGTGTATCAATGGACTGAGGGCCTGCTTGGCAGAGATATATTCTGTCACATACATGACTGTACCGGGCCAAACCCACTCTGATGGGGAGTGCACATACTGCTAACTGGGGGTATAACCAGGGCTGTGGCGTTAGTCAGGAGTCATGAGTTGTAGAGTCGAAAGCAATTTTGAATGAAGTCAAAGTTATTAAAAATGTATCAACTCTGGCTTCAAAATAAAAACCACTTTTATAACAATGGTAAATATATTATTTCTATTCGATAATTTTTTGTTCTTAAGGACTAATATTTGTAATTTTTATTCACAAACTAATTCAAATATAAATTCACAATGCCAAAGAAGCTTCCCATAAATTAATCTGAATTGAATAATTTTACTGCAGTAAATATTTTGTTACTAATTAATTTACTCAAGCCTTTTCTGTCTGAGTCTTGAGTCTTACAGTAGGAAAAAGAAGAGTCTGAGCCGAAGACTTGGAATACTGACTCCACAGTCCACAGCCCTGGGCATAAATAGGCTCTACCCTAGGGGACCGCTAATCCTTTTTGAACTAAATGGGAAAAAATTCAGGGGAACCCCCATTAATAAATAGGAAATAAATTCCCATGTAACTCTTTAGAAGCTAGCCATGGGAAAGGTGTTTCTAACAGTGTTGCAGCTGTTTTATGAAAGAAAAACATTGAGCTAACAGACCTGTGTCGGAAGGTGAGGCTGTAGCCAGCGTTGGCCCGGCTTATCTTCAGGCCCTTGGCTAATAACCTCAACCCATCCAATGTAATTTTGTTATAACATTTAATAATAAGTTATCAAAGTCGATTTTTTTTATTAATGTTTCCACTAACGAAGATAGACCGTCCACCAAACCACAATTAGGATTCTTGAGAGGGGCATAACATTTAATATAATATAATCAAAAACATTTTTCATCTGCACCTATACAAGCTAAGCTTAAAATAACCTATTAAAACTAAATACAAATAACCAACTGAGGGAAATAACTTAAGTTCACACAGTTAAAAATAAATACAAATATACAGCTAAACAAAATGTAAAAAAAGAAAACTTTATACATCACTTTAACTATAGCTAGGATATTTTTAAATTAATCATTAAAAGGTTTAGCACAATCAATAGATGATAATTATTATAGAATATAAAATTTAGTAAATAAAAACATACTTTAAAGCAGTTTCAGACTGTACTACGACAATGTGGAAAGTTATATACTTTCTTTGCTGTAACAATACATTCAGAATGGTACTAGTTGTTTTATATATAATCGCCAATGTTAACCGTACTGAATTAAAACTTATAGTCAATGATCAAAAGCATTCAACAATTCTGGGAACAAGCATTGAGAGAAATAAAAACTTTTTCTTGTCAATGTTATAACTTATTCTTCATTGAATGCTGCTATTTCATCTTTTATTTCAAAATTGTCGAGATCGTGGAACAAGTATTTTAAAACATTAACAAAAGTGTTGAAAAATGAATTTGAATTAAGAGAGATTTTAATCTATTTTTGAGAACTTTAAGAAGTTTAAAAAAGATCCTCTCACATTACTTGGGTAGATGAGTTATTATAAATTTGAAAACAGTGTTCATGTTAGTGAAGAATATGGATTGCACTGATATTTCATGTAAAAGAGAAAATGCTCATCATTAACACTTAAAGCATTTTTCAAGGCTGGAATATTTTTTCACACAAACTTCAAAATTAACATTTGGGTCTTGGACATCATCAAGCTTGTCCTCATGTTCAGCCTCACTACTACAAACACTGCCACCAGCAAGATCTTAAATATTATTTTTACTACCATCACTTACTTTCCAGTTTATTTCTGAAATTATCGTACGGCCTACTGACTAGAAAACTGTTTTAATTCCAAAATTAAACTATTTATATTGATATTTGCCAATTCAAAATTTTTAAATGCATTGCTCTTAAAACCAACCATCTGCTTTAGTTAAAAAAGTCTTAGTATTTTTTTGTGTCCAGCCATGAAGTCTAGTAGTAAGTGCTTTGTAAAACAAATCTTTCTTTGATGCTTTTCTTAATTGTGTCTAGAATTTCAAAATAAATAATTTTTTGTATTTTTGGACAATTTCTCATGATAAAATCTTGTTTGATTGGAATTTGTATTTCAGTAAAATTGTCTTTCATATTTACAACAGTGTATTTTGAGCAAATGTTTGGCATTTTTGGGGGAGTTTTAAGAAAGAGCATTAATTTGCTCCAATAATATTTCATCTTTATGCCACGCTTTTAGACAATTCATAGCTTCTGTTTGTAAAATTACTGATACTAGAGAGGTTAAAGAAAATAAATCTAGAATAGTTAACACCATCAGTACATTTTTAATTAATCTCAATTTTTCACGGAGCATACTGGCTAAAAAATTTTGTTTCTCAGTCAAATCTACCAAATAAATGGTATGGTGCTCCGCACATACTTTATCTCTCTATTTTAAAATTGAGACATTTATTAAAAACTCAAAAGATTTGTGAAACAAAATAACATAATATATTGTTATCTGCTTCGGTGGCCGCATAGTCTTAGGGGTCACACTCGTGTTAGACTAGCTGCCAATGGCAGGGAGATTGGGGTCCGAATCCTGGTTGGGTGTTGTGAGGGTGGTTTATCCAAAATGGTTTTCACTCTTCTTCCACACAAATGTGGGTACATTTTATCTAAATTTGAACCTTCCTCATCCCTAACTCATTAGCATTATTAGTAAATATGCATGTAACCTGAACAGGTAGTAAGACGTGATGCTAAAAAAATTGCTGCAGAAACACTCCAGTAAAGACAATAAAGTAAATAATATACAGGGTTACAGAAACTTAGAGAAAAAAGGAACCTCTATCCCCTCCAAAGAGTATAACAATCAATTTTAGATTTCAAAGACTTGAATAAAAAAAAATATCTGATCATATTATATCTCAAAAACTTTATTTAATAAAAACACATTTCAAATAAAATATGTTTATTTTTAAAAGCACTACAACTTTTCGGTGATAAGTTATTTCGTATCTGAAATATTTGTGCATATATTATCAAAATGGGATATTTCTGCTTATGTGAAGTACCCTCAAAGTAATTTTCAAGAGAAAGTGTGAGTTGCCTTTTAGTTTGTAATTTCAAACCATGCATGGATATGAATCAATCAAAATCATTTGAGTGAATTTTGAGAAAATAAAATTTTTCTATTTTTGCCCTTCAGTAAACTACTCTTAAATTTAAGGTTAGACGTCTAATCCAAAACACCTCGCTGTACTCTAATAAAAAAAACTAGATACAATGTTTTAACTTGATTGGTAAAATGGTTTTGGCTCTAGGCCGAGATACAGACACACAGATGGCATCGCAAAAGCAACATTTTCAGTTTCCGGGGATTGTGAAATGGCGACATATATCAAAATTTTGAGTTTTATTTTTTTGACAAGCATAATACTTCTCCTTTCGAGGGGTCAAGAGAAAGTAAAAAGAAACATGTTTGAATCTACTGTAATCAATCTGTTTCATTAAGATCCATTATAGTAGTAAGAACCACATGTTTACTCCATTAACACTTGGCACTTATCACTTTTAAGCGAAACAATTTATCATGATTCTGTGGAGTGTCATTCCTTCATATAAGATTTTCACACTTATTTATGTTGGTTGTTAAATGGCCGACTCCTCGACAAATCTAAACAAATTTATGACCGACTTTATCACAATAAGTAGTGGTATCATTAATTATTATATTGAGGACATGACTCATCCATTGTGTGTAGATAAGGAAGGAATTTTTGATACTTAAACAGGTTTTAATACCATTGGATGTTCCCTTCATGCTACCCACTCCATCTTATGAACATGCCACAACATTTACAATTGGAATTCCCAATTTCTAAGCTCTGACTAAAGCAAGTAATACATTTCTTTCCCACTAGAATCATCTACTACTACTAATTACAGCAACCTTTAGTATACTTTATCTTGAGTCACAAAACTAGCACAAAGAGCTAACTGACCCATTATGGCCACATTTTGTGTACTATCTATCTACCATCAAACTATAAATGACTGATTACCAAAGATTTCTCAAAATTAAATTTAAATCCAGAGATCCAATGACTTTTATAATTCCACTATTCATTCATTCTGACTAATAAGCAATGTCATGCCTGATTTCTTTGAGTTCATCACTGATAAACACATTAATTCCTTCAAAAATCTCCACATCTGTTCAAAAGGTTGTAAAAGCATCTCACATATTACCCTTTTGATAGCCAACAAACTTCAGTATGAATCAGCAAATGTTAGAAGTCATCATTGTCGATACAGATCTCCTGGTGCTGAATGACAGCAGTGGTAAAGATATTTAACACTGTGTTTTTCACGTAAGAAACACACAGTACCGACCCGTCATTGATGGTGAACGTTCAGGTGCACAAGCAAGTATGTTAAGAAGAGGAATTTTCTTTTATTTGAAAAACTCCTCGACAACACAAAATGTTGACTTTCCTCTAGTATTTGTTTTTAGTTGCCTTGCAAATAACAACTCTTGAACCAAACTTTTGTCTTATATAAAGCACACATAGGCAAGAAGCAAAGAAGCAAAGTTGATTCATCCAGCTATAATCCAAATTATGTTGTTCTTACTGTGCTACACATTCTTAGTCATTTCATCTATGTATATTTGCACTGAATTGTTTCGAAGATTGTATCATATGTTGACTTTTGCAAAACAATACTCATTGCTAGGATGAGTTCTTCACCTATTATATATGGCTTTCCAGACTTAGCAATCATTAATGAAATGTAGTATGATGCACGCAAACCATCAGTGTTTTGTTATGAAGCATTGCAAATTATGCTCAACAGTGTTGGCCACTTTTGAAATTTGTCACAAAGTGATTGAAAGAAAGTTAAGTTTTTATCATCAAGATGTGCCTTCTTTAAATGTTCAAACAGTGTGAAAGGTTTCACTGCCTCGCTAGAAAATAACTTTTCCCGTCATAGCCATGTTGGCAGCTGCTGACATAAATCCATACTTAAGGCCCACTGAGATGGCGAGCGTGCGGTGTCTGTATGGCATGTGGTGAAGGTATGGCACGCATGTGGCTGTGACTTTCAAGTGGTGACAATATGGTGTAGAGCCAATTGACGTGGCATATTTGCCATCAACAAATCACATGTGCCTGAGGACATAAAATTACTATACATTCTTGAATTGTCTTTAAATTTAAATTAAACTTTATTTTTCTTACCTCCTACTCCAATATATTTTCATGGTGGCTACAGACAGGGAAAACCTGGAAAAGTCAGGGAATTTTTGAATGACAGGGAAAACAGGGAAATGTCAGGGAATTTAACTAAAAATAAGGAAAAGTCAGGGAATTAAATAATAAATCTAAAATATCCCATTAATTTCGCAACTAAACACTAAAACAAATGTTAATAATACCTAACTAAAATATTTTAATTTAAAAAATAACTGATAAAACTGTTTATGTTTAGTAGATACAAACTTTTTTTAATATGTGATCAGTAATAAATAAAACAAGTCATCATCCACCATTAAAAGTGAAAAAAGTAGTCAGGGAAAATTAAAAAATGTTGCCTGGAAAAGTCAGGGAATTTTGTAAAATATGTTTTGTAGCCACCCTGATTTTGCAATCTTGCTTCAAGCTCGTTCCTGTATTTGATTTCGATGGTAGTCATAATTATTGATGTCATAAAGGCAGGATAAACTCTTCACCACTTCCACAAACTTAATATTAAATTCTGGATCTTCCCACATTGAAAAAACAAACAAAATTCAGAACAAAATAAATGATGGTCCAGTAACCAACTCCAGTACACTACACAGTGATGGGCGTGTGGTGATCGCCACACGAGTTTCAACATGTTGGAGGCTAGTGGCGGGTACAGGGTGTCGCGATGCACGCTACACGCCACACCACTTCAGTGCCTCTCCAGTGGGCGCTATCCCATTAATTTACATGTGCTCGCCTCACGCCACATGCCATACAGACACCACGCCTCCACAACACCACACACTCGCCATCTCAGTGGGCACCCTGCCTAAGATTTTCCTGTCGCTGCCATTTCTATTCTAAAACCAAGAATAAATTTAGTAGTATTGGAATAATTTCAAAATAAGTGCATATGCCTAGTTAGGTAGCCTTACCAAAACTTTAATAAATACATGAGGTGGTGGTGGTGGTATCACACCCGGTTTTGATTTTATCCTCTCTTTAGACTTTTAATTGCATTAAATATTAAAAGTGGTCACATCAACGTTAGACCCTGTGTTTACCTATTAGAGATTGGTTCTCAAATAATTTTTTAAAGAGCTTCTAAGCCATTTTTAATCTCAATAACTTTATTTAAACCAGAACTATTAATAATGAGGGGGCTCTAACAAAAATTACAATTGTATAGCTGCAAATCTCATTTAATAGTCACCAGGTTCAGTAATAGAGAACACAAGAAAATTAATACCACGCTTAGTATATTTGGTTAAGGAATTAACAGCAAAAATTTTGAAAAAGACAGAATTACTAAAACACATGTGGATACAACAGTTTTTCTAAATACAGAGCTCATTTTTGTCCTACTTTTCCTACTTTTTGACCTCCAAAAGAATAAAACCGTTTGGTTTGTAGAGGTTTAAGCGTGAATCTTCCTTTTTGCTGGTAAATTAGCAAAACAAAATATTGTAACATAATGTTTCACGCTGTTTGAATAAATTTGATGTATTCCAGAATGCTTGTACAGTGTTTTTGAAATTCAATGGTTATAAAAATGGTTTTTGGAGATAGTGTTATAATGAATTATTTCCAACTAGAATGGGCTAAATTAAAAGGCTCGTTAAAGCTATCCTTGTGCTACCCACATGGAAATGCTGATGTTGAGTGAGGGTTCTCACAAACATCAAACTATCTTACTAACAACAGGACCTGTCTCTCTAAGGCATCCATCAGAGGCATGCAGTCTACCAAAGATGGTCTTAAATATTACAACTATCAATGCAACACAGTATCAGTCATGAAGAATTTCATCAAGAAAGAACATGGGGCCCATAAGTTGTATGTGGCTAGACTCGAAGAAGAGAATTGAGGCTCAACGGTAGAAACAAGAGCAAGAAATAAAGAGAAAATAAAAACCAAAGAGAAGAGTATCAAGCATATAGGAAAGTTTTGGAAAAGGAATCGCAGGTAATCAAAGAGGCAATGCAAAAAGAGAACCTGTTAGAAAAACAAGAATCAGAAGCTAAAAGAAGAAGTTCAATCTTATAAGTCATTAGTGGCAGAAGCGAATGAAAGGATTAATAATACAATAAAACTCAATGAGCTAAAATTATGCTAGAAGCTCTGGGAAAAAAATTGTAAGAAAGTGACTCTGCTTTTGATAAAATAAGAAACAAACAAAATCATATAAAAAAGAGAAAGACAACAATGTTGGACTACTTTTGTGCAAGTCAATATGAATCAAAGAAACCCAAAAACAACTGTATGAGTGATTTTTTTTTAATTATTATTTGCATATAAGCCAAACGGTTAGTAAGACGAGAGGGTAAAAAAATTTTTTTTTATTATGTTTCACAGGTTATTTTTTAAATATATTTTATAACAAAGTAAAATAAATACTGTACTAAAGAGAACAAATTAAGTTGGGGGCGGGGGAGGGTTGGAAGGCGGGGAGATAAAAGGAGGATTGCAAGGGGTTGATGATGGCTGAGCATTCCTCCTTTCTAGTTATATAAAATACTTTTTCCTATTTTTGCTCCTGGCCCAATAACATAAAAACATTGTTTTTAATAATTTATTGGTGACCTGGTTGTCTAGGGGTAAGATGTCTGACTTCTGTGCTAGGTGTCTGGGTTTCAATCCTCTCTCCCGGCACAGATTTATCTGATTGCCAAACCCTTCCTTCACCTCTGACAATATGTGTATTAATCACAACTTGTGAATGTGAGGAATGCCAGGCCTCCACCGTGGTTCAGATCCCACGTTAAACTGTAGGTCCTCCATTTCATCTCACAATCACCCTACCATTACACATTAGCGTAAGTGCGTATAAACCGAACGGGTAATAAGATGTGGTGCTAATAATAATGATGATGATAATAATAAATTTTATTTTGACACTATGAGGTGAATGTAGTTTTTTAAACATGTCCTACTTTTCCTACTTTTTGTCCAAATGTCCTACTTTTCCTACTTTTTGACACCCAAAATATGCTATGAGGCCTGTAAATACTTTATACTGGTCAGACTAGAACTCTTGTGGCATGTTAGCTAAATATTCTTATAGTTTCTAAAATATTTCAGCAGTATGCAGTGGCAGAAACTTGAAGTGAGAAAAGTATTTCACTTATCATTAGTAAATAAGTGAACAATGTGCTCAGAGGGGCCCACCTCATGCACCCCCCCTGCTGCCCCCTTGACTCTTAGCACCCCTTTACATAATCCCATTGCCCCCAAGGGGGTGGTACCACCCACTTTGGGAACCACTGGTCTAGAATATGCTCCTGCCTACCCAGGCTGTTGCAGCATTATCTCTTACAGGTCACTGGGTATATGGAAAACAGCTATCAGTCGTATAAGCCTTTTACGACTGATAACTTTGTTCCATACATTAAAAGCTTCGGATATTTTAAAAATTTAGTTGAATTAATATTTTTCTTACATTATAAATGTGTTTCAAGGTGCAGCTTGAAGTGGTCTGCTTGGGAGAGTAATTGCATTCTTTTTTGCCACTTTTGTGTTTTACTCGCAGTATTTATTCTCTCAGATTTGTAATAGAATAAACTATTGTTGACTTTTGATATAGTAATATTAATACTGTACGTTGACTTCTTTGCTTCGACTTTAACAACATGAAAGTGCAATTTAAGAAAGACTGGCTTCTAAAAACAGATGGCAATGGTCTACTTTATTCCAAATGGGCGAAGAAGTTTAGTGACAATGAAGGATTTTGCATAGTTTGTGATACAAAGATTAGTATAAGCAAAGGAATCCAAAGTTGGTCTTGGCAAGCTGCAACTAGTAGGCACAGGTAAAACACTTGAATTAAGCTAGAACCTTGTCAACTTCACGTTACTGCTGTCAGTCCCTCAGAGGAAACTCCTGCTTCCAGCACATCTACTACCTACAGGGTCAGACTTGAATTCTAGTGAGACTTCACCTCTTCCCTGTGTTGCACCAGCCTTACCTTACCTTGGGGCTGATACTGCAGCATTGTACAGCGTAAGAGACTGCAACGAGAGCGGAAATAATTTGGACTTTTAAGGCTTATTCATCTAATGGAATTAGGGATACATTTCTTGCTGTTTCCTGACGCTTTTCTATATCTTCAGGTAAAATGAAGAACTTGATAACAGATGGTCCTAGACCTTAATTTAATAAAAAAAAATTGAAGATGTACTGCAGTCACTAGGTTACACAGTCCATTATGATGAAACCACTAATAACGCCCAGAAAAAAGAGCTCCAATTAATGGTTAGGCATTGGTCGAATTCCAATAATCATGTAGTCAAGTCACCTGGGAACATTTTCCTTGGTCAAGGCAACAGGTGAAGCTTTCATCAAGCATATCAACTTAGCTATCGACATTGCTCAGCTATCCAGACAGTTATTGCTTATGATTGGATCAGATGAGTTTGTCTCATGAATGAGGATATAAAATCCATGCACGGTAATCAGCTCTTATACTTAGGCTTGTGTATGATCCACACTGTTCATAACACTTTCCAGAAAGGACTAGAAGAATTCAGACTGTATAACAGTGAATTAATTATTGAAATATACTATTATTTCAATGATTGGCTCTCCAGATTGGAGACATTTTTCCCAAATTCGATCAAAACTGTCATTGCCTAAACATAGGTTTATAAAACATGTAACTTCAAGGTGGATGATGACAGAAACATGCAAAGAGTCCTATACCAATGGGATACTTTGTTTAAGTACTTAGTAAAGTTCATCCCTCAAAAGAAGTCAAAGGAAATGTCATCCCACAAATACTGATCCAAAACCAAGCTTCTCAAAGATTCTATGACAAAAGCTAAGACAAGTTTTGTAATATCTTGTGCAAGGGTTTTTACAGATATCACAGGCAAACTACATAAGAACGAGCCCCTTGTACATGTCATTCTTTTTCTTCCCCTTGCTAAGAAAGGTGTTATTTCTTCATCTAAGAATCTTGATGAAAATATTTTTCAAGATAACAGCAATTTCTTACCACTTTCGCAAGATGAATGTGGCCAGGAGACTAATGAAATTATGAGAAATTTTACAGACAAGCAAATACTTTTTTTTCAAAATCTCTACATTGCTGCCTACAAACATATTGTCACTACCACTATCTCTAAGGATATTTTGAAGTACCCGACTTGCCTTCATCCTGACAAAATTAAGTCGAGTGACATTGCCAATTTGGGAAAACTCTTACCAATCATTGTTGATCCTGAGATACTGATTAATGAATGGAAATTGTTGCAGGTAGTGAAGCCCTACTTCTCTTTAAGATAGCAGTACAGATGTTGTGTGAATGTTTTCTTTATCTGGCCATTGGTTGGCAGAAGAGCGTGCTGCAATGGGTTCAAGAACACTAAATGTCAAGTTGACCATCTTGTCATGCATGAAGAAATACTGGACCAAGCCAGAGCTGGTACCTGTAACCAATGAGTTCCTCAAACAAGCAAGATGTGCTTGTCATAAATATAAGGCATAATTGGAAAAGAAAAAGAAAGAAGCAGCTGAAAAAGAGGAAAATAAGAAAACAGGACGAGAAACTGGCTAGAGAACAAGCAATGAAGAAACTTTAAGAGAAAATTGGGGTTCAGGGAATTGAAAAGAATCTTCAAAACAAAAGTAGAAAGGAAGATATAAAGTAGAAAACAGAAGAAGAACTTTAAACAGTTAAACAGATTAAAACTGCCATTAAACATGACATGGCCAAAGTACATTTAACACAAGGGAGGGCTAAAAGAGGTGTGGAAAGACTTGGAACAAAAGGAGACTGAGAAGATTTAAACCAAAATTTATAAAAAGAAATCAAGTCTCATCACCCAGTTCCTAGTGAAGGACAAATAGAAGAAACTTTATCAATTTATGAAAATTAACATTTAAATCGAGAGTTTTTTTTTGCTTAAATCTTTTGTATGAATAATTGTTGTATTAGTAATTAATAATCTTTTGGATCAACAACCTAAAAAAAAAAGGGTCATACCCCATCCAAATTAAAGCTTAAGCATACAAGAACTGTGATAGATCTTTAGAGTGTCATTATAAAACCACCTGTTAAGCCCAAACCTATCTGGTAAAGTGTTCTTGATTTTTTTTTTCTTAAGCATCTACAGAAGAGCCTGGAATTAACATTTTCCCACCATAAAAATACCATTTTGACAGTGGTAGTCAGTTACAGCCATTGCTTCAGCTTTGATTCAACCTGCCATGTTTTGATTGGAGGTGGGTGGGTGGAGGGGGGTGAATGAATGAATATATAATATATTGTTGCAAATAATAGCTTTACTAAAAGAAAAAAGTATAAATTACACGTGTTGTCTCAAATTTTTTTACTATCTATGTACACACACACACACACACACACAATCATTCCACTTGCATAAAATAATAAAAGAAACAAATAAAAACTCTAAGATTTCCTAGCAATAAGGAAATAAAGGTCACAATTTGCTTAATTTTTTTTTCCTACTGAAAACTCACTATTGGCTACCTGCTTTTTTGAGTTTTTGCTTACTGTTTCAACTATTTTTGAGCTCATTACCTGATATGAGCCCTTTTTTCCTAAACGGTTTCCCACTATCTCTACGCAAATGTAGATACAATCTTGACCATCTCTAACCTATTAGGGTAATTAGTACACAGGCGTATAACCCAAACAGGTAGTAAGACACGGTGCTAAAAAAAATCAGTTTATAGGTTTTCAGTTCTACTTTTGTTGCAATAAGTGCAAATTGTTGAGATAAGTACACAGCTCATACTCTTACTGGATTATTCATAACTTTTATTTTTATTTTGACCATTTTATATTCCAGCTGGTTGCACCTGTTGTGGTTTTTCAGGTAAATGGTGTATTACCCTCCTCATCACTCTCTTCTTTGCTAATAGCCCTTGAGACAAATAAACTCACTGAAGTAAGAGGGATTGGTTTGTTTTAGGTGTTGCCGGATGTGCGTCAACGGTGCTGCATGATCTAGTCATGAATCCTGCTGAAGGTCAGAACAAATTATATTAGTCACCACTAAGTGGTGTCATATGTTAATAAGTTGGGGCTGGTCTTTGGTCACGTTAGTTTTACAATGCTAGAAATATCAATTCATCTCGCAGTTAGTCTTCTAATTCCAGATGAGCTTGATCCTAACTGGCTAACAGGTCATCTGAGTTATTCAAATGGTTAGAACACCTGATCCTAGCTCAAAAAGTGTATGATTTTTATTTTAAGGCTTTGAGGAACATAATCATAATTCTGGATTTAATAAGCTAAAATAAGAATATGTAATTAATTAGAGTGCATTTTGCTTTATTTAAAAGTTGTGTGTCTGTGTGTGTATGTGTGTGTATATATATATGTATATATATATGTATATATATATGTATATATATGTATATATATATACACACATATATATATACACACACACACTATTTAAGATTATCTAAGCACATACAAGAAGCTATAAAAAGTGATTTTGTCAATAGCTTCTAGCCATATCAATTCCAAAACACCTGCTTCAGTGACAACATGGTCTAAGGCGCTACTCTCACATTAGATTATAGACTGCCGATGACGGGGAGATTGAGACTCAAATCTTGGTCAAGTGTACTGAGGGCGGTTTTCCCTAAATGGTTTTTGACTCTCCCTTCGCGCAATTTTGGGTACACCTCCTCTAAATATAGCTTTCCTAATCCATAAACCACTAGTGTAATTAGTACATAAGCATATAACCCAAACAGGTAGTAAGACGCAGTGCTTCAAAAAAATCCAAAACAACTCACTTAGGTGCATGCTCCAATATTCTAAGACGTCAATCTTGGAATAAACTGCCTTGCCAATGACGGGCTCAAATTCCTGTCAGTTGCACTGAGGGTGGTGTTTCCTAAATCATTTTCCCCCCTCCCTACATGCAAATGTGAGTATATTTCCTCTTAATTTAACCTTCCACACCCCTAACACATTAATATAATTCATACATATGTGTACAACATGAACAAATAGTAAGAAGTGACAAAAATAAATAAATTACAACCTACATTTAAATATTCAGTGTTAAAGACACCATGGAGTGTTTTTGATGCAGAGAGGTTTTTAAACCCATATAATGTTATCATTGACCAACAAAATGGCTTAGCTATTTAAAACATAGGTTTTTTTAGATTAAGAAGAGTGACTAAAATACAAGGTGGCTTCAAACAAGGAAAAGTCGAGGAGGTTGTGGTTGTTGGGAACTTAATTAAAATTAAGGACAAATATGAAATTCAATACTTGGGCCAGAGAAAACATTAATTTCATACACTAACATCAAAACATTTTGTTTCTCACATAAATACAATGCTTTGCTACACTAGGCATTCCATGGGCCAGTTTCATAGTCAGATTTAGTACGCCTAAAGTGCGAGTCTATACCAAATACAGGACGACACCTACCTAGACCAAAATGGAATGAAACTGGCCCATTCCATTCAATTTCAGGTAGGTGTCGTCTTGTATTTAGTATAGCGCCGCACTTGAGGCGTACTAAATCTGACTATGAAACTGGCCCCATGTTTACTCTTGTTCGCACAGCAATGTATGTTGTTGACTTTTGACTGTTGTGCAAACATTAGATAAGATGGTTTGGTTTCTGGTCCTTGGAGAGTTCTGAATGTATTTGATTACAGCACTCATTTAAAAGCCCAGGAGAATCTAGAACTATATTTTGGGTTCTGGTAGTTTTTGAATGGTGGTCATTGTTATATTATACAATTATTCTAATTGTGACTAAACAACTAAAACTTGTTTATACATCATGCACTTATTTAAGTAGTGAAAAATACATATTTTGTATAGGGCTCTTTCTTGAACCCTATGCTATGAACCGTGGTCACAATTACTTAAAGGACATGAAAACAAACACAAATTATTTTTACTATTTTTTTATAAACTTTTTTGCCTTGTTAACGTTGCTGAAAGTCAACAACATTACATTCATCCACATGACAAGATGATTATTACTATTTCTCCCAACTTCGTGTCTATCAGGGCTTGTCGAAGCGCTGTTCAGGTTCCAGCATTTATAATTCAGGCATATGTTTTAAAAATCTAAGCTACCACTTATTGAATGATTGAGAATAGAGTGAGGATATTGTGTATGTGATCCATATACGTGGCTTTTAACTGAAAGAGATACAAACAGTTTGTTTTAAGTCATCTAGTGTCGATGTAGTTGTGTATTTCATATATTTGACAGTGATTTAAATTGGAATATGTCAAAATACAAAATTACATGTTCTAATTAATTGTGGCTGTTTGACTCAGATTTTTACTGGGTGCAACTGGTAAAATATGACAATTATTTGGTAGTGTGTAATTTGTGCCATCCAAAGTTCATGTTAATCAACATGGGAAAATTGGCTTTAACAAGTCACACTCAGAGCCTGAAAGATAAAACCATAAAATTAAATTTAAAAAAAAAGTATTTCTCAATAACTTCTTTCTTAAAAGAAAATAATTAAAATTCTACCACTACATCTGTAGCATTTGCTACGAACATTGCCTCACTATTCCAGCTACCAAACCTGATAAAACTGGGTAGTTCTAAAGGTTTTAGGTTTGAGTGCCTACTTTTTTATTATTTTTTTATTACAAATTAAGTAATATACCCTTTATTTAGGAAAGTGATTTAAACATTTTAACTACTGGTTCATAACCAAGCTTTCTCCTTATGAAGATAAAATAAATATGCTATGCCTCAAAGTTGTTTATTTTAAGACACAATGCTAAAAAAAATACTCCTAGTTATTTCGCAGGAGTCTGGCAGACTGAGAAAGTGTCTTGTGATTGATGATGTGACTGAGACTAACATTATTTAGTCCTTTAACTCTCCACTCTGACATACATCAATGTAGGCAGCTGAAAAAAAAATTAAATTAGTTTAAAATCATATATTGCACAAAGTGTAAAAATGTGCGAAGTATGTCGATAAATAGTGGTATTTGTTGTGTTGTGTTGTGTTGTGTTGTGTTGTGTTGTGTTGTGTTGTGTTGTATGTATACAAGGTTGCTCAAATGGACTTTGTTCATAGATGTTGTAAACCAAGTTCATTCAACTGCCAAAAGTCGTGATTGATACTGGTAGTCCCACAATGTTAGATATTGTAATTTATTATGATTTACAATGTTCTTTTAAAGCATCAATAAAGTCAACTAATTGGGAATTTGAATTTCTTAGTCCTCTGTATAACTTGCTAAATAATATTCCTGGGTTTAGAGTCCTTCTTGTATGGCTATCTCAGGTCTGCAATGAAATCTTAAATAAAAGATTCATAAAGAGCAATAAATTGGATGCTACTAAGTCATTGCTTTAAATAAAAAAAAATTATGATAACTATTTAAATTTAATGTTAAGCTTGTAGAGCTCGGGTTGGTTACCAGAGAAGCCATTAGAAAATCAAAAGGAATAAAAAAAATGGATATGGAGTATTTCCCCCCTAAATACAAACTTACTAACGCCATATATTTTTAGATCCTGTAATAACTGTACTCATCTCTCACTAAGCAATTGAATTCTACTTAAGAGATAGTGGTCAAATTATTTGGATCACCAGTTATAATAGCATGTGTAGGTAGCCATCTAGAGCTTATACAAAAAGTGAATGATTTTTCAAGAGAATATTACTAACTGGACATGTTTTGGATGAGTGTTATTCCAAATAATGAGGATAACCAGAATTTAGTATTCTTTATCAGATTAATACTCATTCTATTGCCTTGGAATACCAGTTTATAGAGAGGTTTCTCTTCAAACCAATAATACATTTTGGAAAACCTTAACTTCTCATTTCATTAAGACAGATTTATGATTCACTTAAAATATTTGTTGGGATAGAGAAGGTAAAAATTACGAAATATTTTTAAAATTTTGTTTGCATTATCTGTTTGCATTACAAGGATGGCTTTAAAAAAACATAACTAAGAAATAGCTAAGAAACCATACTCTTTTAAGTAACATAAAAGCATGTTTCTAAGAGAAAATGAGGCTTTGTAGAAGAAATATATGCATTCAAGATGATCCAAGCAATTTATTTGCACATGTTATGTGTTTATATTAATACAAGTGAAATTTTTTATCAGTGTGGACTATTTCATATTGTTATTTATTTACTTGGTTTTTTTTTACAACTTCTCTACAGTGCCACAAATAATAAATAGAATATTAATACTGGAAAAATAAATAACTTCAAAATTTCATTATTTTTTTTTGCTGTCAGCATTTTTATATGTGGTCAAAGTAATAAACAGAATAATCGCCATTCACCAATGGAAACTGATTAAAGGACACATCAGGGAACACTAAAAAAACTCGTAAAAGCTGGAAAAGTCAAGGAATTTTAGAATAGAAGTTATGTAGTCACCCTGATTAAATTAATTTAGAATATCTCATCTAAAGTTGCTATAAAGTGCTATTTCATTCAAATTAAATGCTCCCTGATTAATTTTTTTGAACTAAAATGCTACAAATTTAATTTAAAACTGCTCTTTTTCTGTGACTTTGGGAATGAGCTATGTTTACTAATTTGTGTGGGGGTTTTCTAGTAAGAGTACACAATTGATTCAGGTGGGGTTTTTTTCTTTCTTATTATTAATATAATTTGGTCAATCCTTGAAGTTGTTGTTTTGGTTGTTGTAAATAATAATGTTGAAGGTTTTCTTAATTTGATAATTTTTCCACAGACCCTTATGTTGTACAGAGGAACCTAGATAATTCAAACTTGAAGGGACCAGCAAAAAATTTGAACTATCCAAAAATTCGAATTAAATAAGTTTCTTAAAAGGAATTATCTTTTCCACTTCCTTTATCACCGCTATTTTTTCAGCCAAAGTTAATGATCTATAAGACTGTGGCTTGGACAGTGACATTACGATACACACACAAACACTATTGTACAGTATGTGCTAAACAAAACTAAAACTAAATAAAAACTAAACAACAAAACAAAATAAACTCGCATGTTACAAGAAAATTGCTATGACCAAATCACTAAGAACAGTGCACGTAACCGCTCGAAAGGTTCGTCCTTGACTAACGGAGTACAGAACTCTACATGTAAACAAAGACGTATGGGTGAGCATGATAGGGGGAGGAGTGTGAAGAAGGGTACTGACCGCATCCCAACGCCACCTCCCCTGTTTCCAAAAATAGAACAACACGGCGCCGCAACTAGAAGTAGGAAACAATACTGCACAATACATTACAAATTACGAAAAGTTTGAACTAATCAAAACAAAATTTGAATTGTCCACAATTTTTTAACATTGTTTTAATATGAAATTCACGAAACCAGGCGAAAGATTCGAATTAAAGATGATTTCGAACTATGGACGTCCGAACTAGTCAGGTTCCACTGTACATTACTGTTTAACTATCCAGGGATTTTAGAGTTAACTAAATCATCAATGCTCTTTTTTGACTTTGAGATAGTCCAAAACATTCATGGCCCCCAAGTTTTAAAACATTAAAATGCTGTATATTATTTATTTGTACATTGAAAGGGTTATAACCTTAAAATACAGGAAAACCCGAAGAGAGGAGATGACGAGGACGTTCTAAAAATTCCGTGGAACTGTTAGATTTGTTGTGATTATTAGTAAAATTAAATAAATACTAATTAAAACATTTAAGATTCCTACAAGGGAGATTGTACCTTTAAATACTTATATTTCTCACGAGTTTGGAGGCCCCAAGCTGAGTGGTGATATGAAATACTCCCAATCACATCAATTGCTACATCCTCTACTGTCACATGGGTTTGATGAGGTACCAATCATCATAAAATGAAAATGTTTTTGCTAAATGAGTATAATACCCTGACCATCTCTTAAGTCAAAGCTACTTAAGGAATATGTGATAGTAAAGAAATCCATACAAGATAATTTTATCAGGCTTCTCTTAAATTGAAGATTCAACTTGTATTCTATATTTTTGAAAATAGCAGCTAATTTTTTTTTAATATTCCTGCAATACAAAACAAATTGAGCTTTATGTTTCCACATGTTGCCAGTCCCTAGTATCGGTTTCTGTCAATTCTCTCATCCAGTAACAAAGCAGTACACGAGATTCACAACTATCCGGCCCAGTTCTCGGTGTTAAAAAGTGTGTTTTAAAATAAACAAACCAATAGGCTTACATATACACCATAAAACATTTACTGAATTTATAATGTAATCCATTTGCACTCTGTTCTCTTGTTCTTGCTTTGTGACCGATGTCCAAAATAAAGTACTGTATGATTAAGATTTAAAAAAATTATTTCTTGTTTAATTTCATGCCCAAACACATAATTCAGATTTTGACTCTTGCTTTAGTACTGGAGCTATACGACCCCTTTCCAATGGTTGCAATGCTTTCCATCTTCATAGTTGGGAGCTCGTTCACAATTATATTATCAAATCATGGCTTCCCCTTGGTCTAAACCTTAAATAACCTTCTCTCCTTTCCTTCCTCACATCAATCAGTAATTTCTATACAAACAATAATAATAGATAATATAATTTAAATTAATAATTATATAAATACAACATTCTATTCATCTACCAAAAATAAAGACACAAGTTTGAACAGGCAACCGCACAGTCAAAGCCTAAACCTTTTTTTGCTCAAGAAACAGGCAACAACAGTATCTATACCTCAGTTTTAGCTTATGTGGTGCTGACTGACAGCTCACAGCTGACTTCCGACGGCTTTAAAAAGCTACCAGACCAAATTATGTATCCCTATGCCGAACCATATGATCTGAAAAAAACATGTCTTTAGCAATTGTCACTTCTGACAGTCAAAATTTAGTTATATACCTAAATGTTGACTGTCAGCTGTCAGTAAGCACCACATAAGCTAAAACTGAGGTATAAGTAACCTTGATAAACCCATAGCCATGCTGCCATATTCTAGTTTGTTTTACTCTCTTCTGCTGAAGAAGAGGACTGATGTACTCTGAAAATTACATAATTATGTGTTTTAGTGTGAACTTTCAGGCCTACAAATTTCTGGTAAGTGTGTAGGCCTTGCCCTTCTATACTCCTTTCAATGTTCAATTCATTATTGCCATTTGGCGCCAGTTTTACTTTGTTTACTTATAAATAACCAATTAAAAACTTGACATTTAATGATTTTTTTATTTCTTGTTTGTGAGCATAATGATAGGGCCTAGTAAACAGGCTAAACTTATAAGCAATTAAAACCAAATTATCTACCATTGCATGTCAATAATTTTTCAAAGAATGAAATTACAGGTGTTACTGTACAGGTGTTACCTACATTTAAAAAAAATATGAATTTTTAGATTTATTAATACCTCCGGAAATATCGTACTGGTACCTAGTTGAAATGAACATTAATGCTAAAAAAGTTTTAGAAAACACTACTAACCTCAAATAAAATTTAGAGTAAATCAGTGGATTTACAGAAATAAGAATTAAATTATGATACTAGTGTTATTTATTTGATTACAAAAATTACAGAGAATACAGACCAAAATTAGAAATGCCAATATTTATAAACTTATGTTCTGAAAGAATAATCCACCTCCTCCTCAAATTTGTACATTTTATTGACATTTTAGGGCGTTGAAGCAAAAACATGATATCCCTCATAGACTTAGTTGTGATGTTTTCACTATATAAACTTCTATGTAATCTGTAAATCTAGCTTCAAAAAACTAATAAAATATTAGTCGATATTAACCACCTTAAAGGTCTCGACTGACTATAAAAGCATTTGATAAAGCCACTTGTGGTTATTAGGTTGAATAAATTTGAGCTTGGACCACTTGAATGATAGGTTGATAGGTTAGGAGATTGCACACACCAAAGTGTGATGTGTCAGTTTACGACTATAATGGTGTAATGGTGTTGAAGGAATGTTTATCATAAAAGTTGTACATTTTTATCAAACCATGTTTAATTCGGCATAACATTTTTGAACTCTCTGAATCAAAATCTAGTTACTACTGGTGAGGTTATACATGGAACTTGGCCATGCGGGTAGGGGTGAAAGAAACTAGTTGGGGAAGTGGGGGAGCGGGGGGATATTGTGAGGGTAGATAAGAATGTTTCTTTCTTTATCTTAGGTATGAGACATTCTTCGCTACTATCCAAAACACAAACATTTACTCCTTACCCTATTTGTTTTCAAAAGTTTCCACACCATTCATATTATTGCCATCATCACCTGAAGTGTTTCACTGGAGCTGCATCTGACGAATCGTCTTCCAAGTTGATAATACTCTCGGATACTACTTCATCAATTCTTTGCTCCTATTTCAAGGATTCTTCTTCAATTCTCTTGGTGCATATGCATCATGCTAACCATTGCTCTTTTGCTATAGGGTTCAATCTTTCCTTCACTGGGCTCATAACGATGTTTACATTGAATATATCGGTCTTTTATTGGCAAAATAGAATATAAAGGTTTGTTAAAAATGTTGGGACTTATTTACCAGAAACACATGGTTTTGTTTTTGTTAGTAAAATAAGTAAATAACTAAACGAAAGAAAATTACATTTTTTTAAAATTATTGTAGGCTTAACATTGAGTCACTCTTAAAGTTTGACAGGCCCTAGAAGTTTAACATGGTTTTAAAATGGACCTCCAACAAAAATAATTGGAGACACCTATTCTTAGAAGCATTTTATGCACGAAAATTTTCAGGTGAGAACTACTTCAAATAGTTTATAGAAGCATCTAATTTTTTTTAAAAAAATCTATACATTGACCATTCTAGTTAGCTTCTAGGGGTATGCAAATTTCTAAAAATTTTCTTTAGGAAAACCACTAAAAATTTATTGAGGAGGAGTTTTTAATTTTCAAAATCTTTTCAAATTTTCTAAAAATAACTTCCATGGTCATTCATTATTTCAACATTTTCTAGGGTTGAGTTCCTGGACACCCCTTTGATGGGGGACCTTATTTTTAACATTTTTGAATCACCCTACACAAATAAGATTCTGCTGACACTAGATATAGCACATGTGTTTACACACTACTGTTTAACTTTCCCACTTTATACTTGTGTCTGAGCACACATCACAATTGGCCTTTATAATCCAGACTTTGAAGAAGGTGTGATGAGGATTTAGAGCAATTCCATGGCTGTACCCGGTTTTAATTATTATCGTTGTTAATTGTTATTTTTTACTAAAGGGGAAGGGGGAAGTACCATTTGTGGCTCATGGTGAAGTTTCCCAACAGGAGATGGTTAGGTTTTTTTTTAACATAGCCCCATCTTGAAGTGATTTAATTAGTTTTAAGGTATAATTAAGGTTGAAGGTGATATGAATTGTGTAAGACTCCAATAGTCTACTAATCTAGGCAGTTAGTAGACATACTTACTAACAATACTTTCTCAGTGGCCGAACATTCTATAGCAGAAGTCTGAAACCTTTTTGTAGTGTTGTGCCGAAGTGATGTCAACTGTTGATTATGTTTTTCTGGAAAACATACATCAACAAACAATTGACAAGTGCTCCCTATAGGTAGTTACAACAGCTCTCATTTCCTGGCAATAACACATTTTCGGAATTTATGAACATATTTTTAATGTGAATGTTTTCTTATAAAATAATGATGGTAATTAAAATTGATTAAACCAATACTGTGCATGTACAGTAAAGTTGTCGACCTCAGTGGTCTTGAGGTAAAGTGCTCACCTTCATGGGTTCACATAAGCTGGGATAAACGGATTTTTCTTGAGCTCCAAAAATGTGTAGCACAACTTCCTTCTCAGAGGAAGTAAAGCCGTCGGTCCCATGTCGATTGTGGCATGTAAAAGAACCCTGGAAGGTATGTTAAAATATCTTTCTCGGTAAAATTGGTGGTCCTTTTTGCTCTCACTCATAAAAATTTTAGTGTGCTGATGTAATCAGCCGGTTCAGAAAGTACACATTAAATACCTCAAATAAATAAAAATACAGTACATTTCGAGGTAGCCTATGAAAGTATTTTAACCCATACATTACAATAACTTGCCTTTTAAACTGATAGCCTTTGTAAAACATTGTATGTAAGTAGTCACATTTAAAAGTACAAAACGTTGACAATTTTTTTAGAAAAAACTCTGGCTAAGCTATTTTAAGTTAAGACATTAAAAATGCATCCTAAATAACAGCAATTATTTGCATGTGCTGTATATATTTTTTACAGTCTTCTAATATTGTAACCAATTTGTTTTAACATTTTTTTCATGGTGCTCACCTTTGCGGTTCTGCGTTCATTGTATCGGTATGGAAACTCCAGTGGTGAAGCAACGAATGCAGATGTACAACTCACCATACAAAGCTGTCCTGGAGTGTATGGTGAAAATCTACCGGACTGAAGGCGTACGGGCATTCTACCGCTCTTACACCACTCAGCTTACCATGAATGTGCCATTCCAAAGCATCCATTTCATGATGTATGAGTCTATGCAGAACCTGACAAATCCAGATAACCAATACAACCCCGCAGCTCATATGGTGTCTGGTGCATGTGCCGGCGCAGTAGCGGCAGCTGTAACAACACCTCTTGACGTGTGTAAGACTTTCCTCAACACTCAACCATTACTTGTAGGGCAAACTGGTCTTGTACACGCCGTAAGGACGGTTTACAAGCTCGGTGGCGCTCGCGGGTATTTCCGGGGTGTACAAGCAAGAGTTCTTTTTCAGATGCCTGCTACTGCAATTTGTTGGTCAGTTTATGAACTGTTCAAATACTTGCTCCTGGCTAAACCTGCCGACATTGACCTGGACCTCAGGCTAGAAGACTCCGCTGAGCTCAAATTATTCCCTGAGATAAAGTCTGTGGCACCAATGCCCTCTGCGGCTCCTATCAAGACCATTGAGATGCCCTCGGTGTCAGGGGCAAGTATTTATGGAGCCTTGTCCTTGAACACCATGCACAACTCTGACAATGGTGTCAGTCAGACAGGGCTCTTGAGGGACATGAGACACAGCTGAGCAGCTTCAGGCTGTGTTCTCTAGACATTTCAGACCGAGAGCATCTACTTGTCAAGAGTGATGAGAGGCAGGTCCCCGGTGATAGCGCACCAAGTTAGATGAAAAATAAGGTGTTGGGGGGGAGGGGAATTCACATGCCCAGTATATATGCCATGCCAATAAATTTAAAATAAAAATGTAAAAACCAAGTCACATATGTGTGTGCATAAAGAGTTGATTTCGTTAACTCATAGTTTAGACAAAAATGATAAATTTATGAAGCTAGCACACACAGTGAATAATTCGACATTTCATTGTTCTGTATATAACATTCTTTATTGTAAATTTATTGTAAATAATGGCTTGTCATTGTTATCCAAGAAATGTTTTGATAAGTATGTACACACAGTTCACTTCTCTATACTCGATTAAGATTTTTTTAAATGAAGTCATGAAAATATTTTATTTTTAAGGGTGCATGGGGCATGGCTTATTGTGCTTTTTAATTATCACTGTTTATCTTTTCACCTAACTGGCTCAAACTTGGGTCAACATTATTCAAGCTAGTATCAGGATTAACATTTTTCTTTTTAATCTGCAACACACTTATTAATACATTACTATTATTAATATATTCACTTAAGTATTCTTTCTTGATAATTTTTAGTTTTACAGGGAGCCCTATTTTAATTGGGGCATTATAAATGCAGAAGAAGTTTAAATAACTTCATAATTTATTTTTATATTAATTATTAATATTTCATTGGAAAGATTATTGATCAACCCAGTTTTGATGTTATGCTTTTGTTATTTTGTATCTTGCCCATTCTTATGATGCAGCTTTCTAAATTTAATTTCTTTAGACTCACTCGTTGGAGAAAGGATTGAAACTCTGCTATGCATTTCTGAATAGTTTTCTAGGTAAAGCTAAAAATGCAACTTGAGATATATTCTTTTGCATATTTTTGTATTTACATTAATTATTCAATCTGTTTCATTGAATTGTGGATTAAATTAATCCAAACTATATTAGTCAAACTATAAATATAACTAAACATAATTATACTACCATTGGATTCTTAGTAAATTTTAAATAAAACTTAAATGTTAAGTTTGCTTTGTAAAACTAAAAGCATAGCTTATTTTGTTTATATTGTATATAGTATACAAAAACAAAAATTTAATACAGTATACTTGTTTTTATGATAAATATAAAATTTCTTAGTTTGAACATAAATACTCTAAGATTAATATTATTTAATTTTTTAATAAAACAGTTTTAGTATTATACATTATTTAAGATGAATATAGTTTTTACATTAAAAATAAGATGGACCCTCTAAACTATTAAAATATTTAGAATATAATTAAAATATATATATATACAAATAAAATTTTGTACTAGGAAATTTTATCAGAGTGGCAAAATTTATTTGCAGTTCAGTATTTTTGTATAGCCTATCTGTATCATTTCACAATATCACTCCTTACCCCAATTTTAGTTATTTGAGCAAAGGTAAAAATATTCTACCTTATGGAACACCTATACCATAAAACATAATATTTATAATTTAGTTAATCTACCATATTTTTCTAAATATTTACTCATCGGCCTAAATGCCAATCAATATTTTGTCTTGTTAAGCTACAAAACTCATAGTTGATTCATTCAATAATGGTTGCTTAAATTCTTCCTGCAATTTTTTAATTGAATAAATGATAAAAACTATTGCTGCAAATAATTTATATTAGTGATAACTTTCCAGAACAGCTTTTAGATCATTGCCAACTATATATAATCTTTAACTTAAAAATTTTAATATTTTCACTAGTTTTTATCTTTTTCCTAACATTCTCACCATAGTTAAGAAAACCAAAAACGCAAAAATATTTTATTATGTAAGTGTTGAGGCTCCACTAAAATGTTTTTATCATCATTGTTTTTGTTTAATTTTTTATGACTGATTGTTCAGTAACCTTATTTAAATATGCTATAACATCCATAAGTCTTTTCACCTTGGAGCACTTTTATTTAGTAAACTCCAAGTGACTTGTACAGACTACATTAAGTATATACAATGATTGCCAAATCTAAATGCTACTGGAGACATAGTAATGTGCTAGCCAAGCAAACAATAGTTTTTGAACACATTTGTCAGGTGTCAGATGAGAAACCTATCTGGAAAACTGGGAATTATGTTTGAATTTTTAGCATCAGGGGGAAAAAACCCCAAGATAAGTCCTCAAATTTTGGAAATATATAAATATTAAGAGCCTTTAATCATTTAGTCCAAATTTAGCTACATGAATTTTTCCAAACTAGATTTGGTATTGAATTTTTAGGAAAATCACATTAGTTGACAATTTTAGCATTAACACTGCTGCCAACATGTCTTACTTATTCTATGCCATTTGGTACACAAAATTTCATTGCTGCATTCACAAAAACTACGCCACCTATCTTTATCTTGAGTTAGTTGTATCCAGTCAACCTCACTACACCTTGTCTCAGGTTCAATTTAATGGTTTCCATCTGCATCTAGGTCATCCTATTGGGTTTGCCTTGAGCAGGGATTTAGAATCTTCCATTTGGCAACATGGTTTGTCTAGTTATTCAAAAGGCATTTAGCATGCACACATATTGTCAGATTCAAATATGAAGACAAGTTTTTGACAACTACAACATTTACTAAAACAATTTTAATATAGTTTTGTGAGTCCCATCATCTACAGCTGTCATTTTGATATATATCAATATCTATAAAATAGTACTGATAATCTAGAAAAATAGCATCATTGTTGATTGTAAACTCTGCGCTCCGATCCCAACTCTCCCCACCGTGCTATTAATTAATTATAAGAAACATTCTCTAATATAAATAGGCATTCAAAATTGTTTTGTTTTGTATAAAATATATTTTTGTTAATGTTGCTACCTTTAAACACCAAATATAATTACAAAAATTTTTAACAAATTTTATTCTAACCTGAAAAATAAAGTTTGAACAAATCATTAAATTAATACCACCAAATGCTTATATAATTATGTTTGCATATCATTAGTATTTCAAACATACCCTTGCTAAAGCCAATCTACTTTTGTATTAGTTACAATTTTTTTATTGATTCGGTGTAGTATGACAACCATTTTATCCATAGTTTTATAACTTAAGAATATGATTAATAATTTCACTTTGATCAATTATAAATATTTACTAGAAATATGTACATTTTCTCATACACTTTCACAATTCATATACTGTGGGAGCGCATCTTGTTTACATTGTTTAGTTTCACAATAGTGTTTATTTTAATATAAGTTCATAGTAACTTCAGTGACTGAATGGTCTAAGGCGTCATTCTCGTGCTGGACTTGACTGCCAATGATAGGGAGATCGGGGTTCGAATCCCGGTTGAGTGTACTGGTTTTTTTTCCAAAATGGTTTTCCACTCATCCTTCACACAAATGTTGGTACACTTCCTCTCTACTTGACCTTCCTCATCACAAACTAAGCATAATTAGTACATATGCATATAATTTGAACAGGTAGTAAGACGCGGCACTAAAAAAATAAATAAAAAAATTTCTTAGTGGAATCAGCCAAGGTAATATTACAGGGTGTCTACTGGGTCGCGAAAGTCACGAAAAAGTTAATAATTGCAAAAAAAGATCACAAAAGTCCCTGAAAAGTCACGAATTTTCAATATTTTAGTCAAGTCACGAAAATATTGTTGTTTGAATTTCCCGCACAAGGTAACGACACACAATAGTCGAATGTCAAGTTACCCACTACCCATGATGCCATGCGCTAACCGCCTGATTGTTTTTACCTTGATACCAAAGACAAGGTTAACGTTCGCCATCTAGTTAAAATTTAATGTTGCGTGTGAGTGCATTATGCCTATTTATGCATTATATAATGTTCAATCGTTTACCGAAGACATTTTGTGGTCATAAAAGGTCACCAAAAAGTCACTAATTTTGGTTTGTCCAACTCAGTAGACACCCTGCAATGCAAACTGATAAATTATTTAATAAAGGTTTTCTTCTAAATTTTTGTTCTTGAAACTGACATAGAGTCGAAGAGAAGTTAAAGCTTCACACACCCAAAACTATTGACACGTCGTTTTATTGGATTAGGGAATGATTTAGTGCCTGGTGCTTGTTTTATTAAAGTTTTACGTACATTTAAGAAAACGAGTTAGAAACTCCTAACTAATAGCTTAATTATCAGTAATAAAGAAAATGAGATATCTCAATAAATACAAAAAGTTTTTTTTTGTTAAAAACTATTACCTTTATATTATTTAAACAAAAATAAGTCTTATAGTATAGGAATTTATTTTACATTGTTGAAACAGCCTATACTGTCTGCAAGTGTAAATTTATCATGAGAGGTTGTATTAAAACTTAAGATCTGCGTCTAGGTCTTCCCAATGATCTCTTACCATTCGGTTTACCAGTCAATACCCTGAACATGGTTCTTGAATTTCCCATTCACGCTGCATTTCCTGCTCACCCTTATCTTGGAAATTTGACTACCTAACAATATTGGGTGATGATTACAGGGTATGTAACTCATCATTTTATAACCTCCTTGACCCTCAATTATCTTCATCACTTTTTAGACCATATATATATTTTACCCTAAAGTTATCATCATATAAGGTAAGAGACCAAGTTTTACAATCATAAAAACCACTGGTAAAACTATTGTTTTGTGTATTCAGAGTTTTAAATTTATAAACGAAATGCGAGATGTTAACAACATGTTGACCAATTAATAGAATGCGTTTCCCAACTGTGTTCTTTTCATACATTCCACCCTTAGTATTGTTATTGCTGGTTAAAATTGTTCTTAAATATTTGAACTTGTTAACCCTATCAAATGATATGTTGTCCACGATAATTTCTAAATTGTCATTCTAAATCTATGTTTTCTTTTTTATCATGGGCTTAGTCACCTCAACATTTACATTTGAACCTTTTTCTGGCCTCTGATAAAATTTCTTTATTTCTTGCAACAAACATCTTCCTTACTATTACTTAACAAATCTAAATCATTTGCGTATAGTATTAACTATGATGTACTGTTTAATGTCGAGCCTTCCCTACTCTCTCGAACATTTGAAGGCTGGATTAAAAAGTATGGGGGTGCATTTTCTTATTTTGATTCATTATTTATTTCAAAATCAGCTAATAAGTGGCATCCAACATTTAATCCACCACACCTCAAATAGATTTAAAAGTTTTTTGGGTATTCCAAACTTTACCATAATTTAATATAATTTGTTTCTTTTAACTGAATCATAAGCTTTTTTTAAATCATATTAATAATTAAATTACCATCGCATCTTGTTTTCCCACTTTTTTTTCTAATATTTGCCAACTAGTAAAAATCTTTACTTGTTGATTTAGTTTGTCAAAATCCACGTTGGTGTTCTATAATCATTTTGTCTGTTTAGTGTCAATATCAATAAAATTACATTAACTAAATTTGTATAGCATGATGGTAATACAGTGGGCACCACTTAATGTGATCAGATTGGGACTGAGAGGAATTGATAACAATAGCCGATTGATAATAATAAACGATTGCACATTAAATACAGATGCTTTGTTAAAACTATAACAAGAAGAAACTACAGTATTAATTTTACCATGTTTTGCCTTTAATTTGTGTATGTTAACCAAAATTTTAATGCTGATTCTACCTGTACATCTTTACCTGAATGACTTCTTTTACAATGCAAATTATCGTTTTGTGATGCGGCCTTTTCGATAATTTCCCTGTTTTTTATGATTTTACATAAGAGTGGCTGAGAAAATTTCAATTGTGTTGCTGCATTTCTTTTACTCATTTTAGGCAATTTGTCGTATTTTTCTAAGATCGCAAACCTATCCTTAACACTAATATCATTTCTCTTTTTGTTTGTTTCTTGGTCAATTTTAACTACGTACACTATGGTAATTAACCACTCTTCATAAGGAACAAATCATTGTTTAAATGTACATATAGAGACACTAAAAACAGTAATAACAAAACATTAAACACTAACAGCTATTAAACGTTAAACACACTAACTACACACCGCACAAGGAAGATGTGTTTTTATAAACAAAGCGAAAGTACAACTCCCAAACTGAAAACGTAGGCCTGCTAAGAACTGTGACGGAAATGAATGTGGCCACGATAGGGAGGGGGAGTTGTGTAGACTATGACTCATGCATTCCATATCTCTGACAGCATACGTACAACGAAAAGGCACATTCCGTCAATCACACCTACATGGTAACAGCCTATTAACTTACATTCAAAGGGCTGCGTTTTGTATCGCAGTAGACATGATAAAACAGTGAAGTTATGGGTGTTTTATAATGTTAAGCTTTTATAAATGTTTATGTTGGCGGCCCTAAATTACCAAAAAATTATACCAATAACCGAAGTTTTGTTTACAATAAACGAAGAATTTCATATGTTTAAGCATACAAATGGTCGGGTCTACAAGAAACTGATAACAATAACCGATTGGTAAAATTATCTGTGATCACAATAAGCAGTGCCTACTGTATCTATAATCTATAATTATTACACTTTGTTTCTCTCATTTTTTAAAAATGGATATACTTTAATTATTCCTACGGACAAATCACCTTTCCAAAAGCTGTGATAACTATTCTCAATTTGAAAAATAATTTATTTATTTTGTTTCAGTTAGAGCACAGGGACCAATATGTTGGTGGCTATTTAAAAGAGTAGCGATGCCATTCCGCATAATTAATTATGTGTGTTTATCTAATAATGTGGTAATAAACATAAATATTGTTAATGGGTTAGAACAGTGACCCTTTTTGTGAAACATAGCAACAGTATAAACTGCTTTGTTTTAGTCCCAGCATCTTTGGATTTGGTGACCATTCTAAATTTTATCTCGTCACTAGCAATTTAAAAAAAAAAAATCTTCATCCCTCAAATTTGGTTTGAATGCAATGCCATCATATTGTCGTATTTATTAGTATATTTTCCTCACTTAACTCCTGGTCTGTAGGCTATTGGTTTTTTTTTTAAAGATTTTACAAATATTTTTAATTTCAGTTTATTTAATTGGATTATTATCTTGACCCTTTTTATTTGAACTTATCTTATCTTGGTTAAGATAAGAAAAATAGTATTGTATTATCTATCTAAATCATTTTTAATCCTTGCATGAGCAAATGCTGATAGTAAATTGTGACTACACTGATTAATTCAGATTTTTTTAAAAACAATTTGGTTTATTGATACTAGTAATTTTACAATGGTGTGTCTATCTACAGCTTTACTTTTATATTGAGGTATTTGTAGAAAGAGATAAAATTAACCACTAAGATCTCTTTTATAAAATAAGGGTATTTTTTCATCAGCAATTTTTTTTTACCTAGGTTCAAAGTTATATTGTTTTGGTTCTTTAATCTCGTATTAAATTTTCAATAAATTATATTAATTTTACTAACAAGAAAAAATAATCCTTATTGTACAAAGTAGTCAGTATCGTTGTAGTGAAATATACAGTATTTTTATATGATATGGAAATGCAGGATTACATTAAATGTTCAATGTGGTAAATTTACCAATCCCTGCATTGATAAGAATGTGGCAACAAGATCCCTAAATTATTTAGGCCTGATGAGATTTCTTTCACTATTAAGAATCGATCTTTGATGAAAAAGTTGTATCTATCATTTTTAGTACTTACTCTTTAGCTACCACAATTTATCAATTTCCCCAAAGCAACTGAACTAAACAAATCAATACTTTTATTTCTACTTATAAGCCACAGAGTCTTGTCACGGTTCTCTGGTGGAAAAATTGCTTAATCTTTACACACTTGACAGAATCTGGTCCTATAATCATAAATAATTTGATTAATAATTGGTAATATGATGCTTCAGTAAGCAATAGGCCAATTATCGTTCATGATAAACAATCATTGCCTTACTTTCAGTAACAAACAATAACATTATGTACACTAATGATCTATCTACCCTCCCTTTGTTTATCCTGTAAGGTTGCAAACTTACCTTGCCTTATTCCACTACGGTACAGCTTATAATACAGGGTCGTAATGTAATCCGTCAAGGGTAGACTAAATATGATCGGTAATGATAAGTCTGCTACCTTTCAGAATAAACCGAGTGTACATAGGTGGTAAATAACTATTTTTGGGTGGGAAGTTTGGTCACACACTTGTAAAGGAACCTTTGTTAGTGAATTCTTATAGTGCAACTGATAAAAACAACTGGTAGGAACTATCATTTGAAATGGTATATGGCCATTCACAGGGTAAGATTTAATATAATATGTTGAAAAATAATACCTGGACTTGGGATTCAAAACCAGGGCCTTTGACTTATTGCAACAATACTCCACTACTATTCTATCCTGTGTTTAGGGTCATTTGTCACTCATAGTTTAGGCAGAGTGTGTGATTGACATATGAGATCATCATTGAATCAATAGCTATCACAAATAAAGCACCTACATTGACATTTATGTTGCCATTGTACAAGTCGAGATAAAAATTTTAAGAGTAGTAAACAATACAACTAATAAGTGTAAATCACACTTCTAAAAATATCTAGCCAATATGTTTGTATTTGTTTACATTGATGGTAGCAGTAGTTTTATGTTGACTGTCTTATACATGTGTTCGCTGTACTTGAATCTTTAGTGATAAATACTAGGACTGGGCCGATATTGGTACAATCGGCCAAGGATAGTCAGTTTGTTTTAATGCTGATATTTTATGCTGATAATTCAAAATGTATAGATATATTTTAAATTCTCAAGTTAAGAAAATCTAATTCTGTGTTAGTTATTTTATTTTATAATAAACAGTAAAACCCACATTCTAAATTTGTTATTTATGGTTACGATTTTTTTTTTTAATATGACAGGGCCAGCATATTTTCTTATGTAGAGGTGGTTTTCATTTAAAAACAAACTAGGTGTATTCTCCTTATGTGTACAGTGTAAGTTTGTGCTTTTTATTTATTTATTTTTTGGTATTGGTATTTTAATTTATCTGTAATTATGTACATTCTTGTTTATGTCAGTGCAGTAGGCCTAGCAATTATATTAAATATAGCTAACCAACTTTAATTCAACAAACCTATTACTATAGTGAAAAGTATAAAAATGGCAAAATCAGATAATAATTGTTTTTGAGTATTTTTACTGTACACTTTAGTAATAATGAGGGAAAAAAAGCATCGATTACCGGAAATATCAGCAACAAAATATCGGCATATCTGCAAAAGGTCTTATCGTCCCAGCCCTAATAAATACACGTAGAAAACTACCTTACCTAAAATTTGGTTTCTCTTTTACTAACACTCACATCTCTTTCAGTCTTTGACAAAGGTACAATTTACTTTTCTAATAATTAACACACAGGTTTTTTTAATTAATTGGTTAATTTGAATGTTCTTGGTAAAATATATTATTTGTTATACACATTAATATCATTTCAACTTGACCCATTATTTATTATTAATATTATGGTTTGCACAACTAAACTAAAATGAAGTACTGGAATAATGCCTTCTATACCTTCAATGTAAGTGGATAACATAATACAAATGTTTAAAAAATTCTAAGTTAGAACTATCTGGTCATAATTAGCCTACTAGTTTAGTATTATTTTATTGACTTGATTCATGATTCATTTTTATTTCTTTATAATTATTTTTTTATAAAACGTGTTATAAATGTATGTGTTTTGGCACAGTTTATTTCATGAGACATTTCATGGTTTGCACAGGTAAAATATTTTGACATCCAATAACAAACAATTTTCAGTATTTTTTAAATTATTTATTTCCTCATCAGTTTCTTTTTCTAAATAATATTCTTAAAGACTTTGTAAAAGCTATTATGTTGTTTTAGTATTTATTATTAGTGCTATTGTTTGTTTAGTGAAAAGTATTTTGAAAAATGACAAGTTTGGCTTTATACAAATGTGTTGGGCCCTGTTTATTTCTCATTTAATAGTAAGGTTTTTTTAGTGAATATTTTTTAAAATTTCAGACCATAATTATTGGTGGGAGTTTAATTATTTTAAGTGTGAATTTGACATTTCAAAGACAAGGATAAATTGTAATTAATCAGCTTATGAAATTGCTTAGGGTCCTATATTATTATGGCCAAACATGATAAATCTCGAAAAATTTGTTTTTTAAAAACTAGTTCATTTCTAGCAGTCACATATTAAATATATTATAAGCACAACAAAGTAAAGTTTTTACTATCGGAATATTTTTTTTTATTAAATTAAATTTTGTTCAGATGAAATATTACCAAGATGATGCTTAATTTTCTGAAAAATTTGTATGTATTTTATCATAATATTTTAATTCCCATAAATTTAAGTGTGCTGCAGCTAATATCGACATGTAGATGAATGAATTTTCCTTAGAAACAATTGAAAACTATAGTAGAATTTTTCCAACAAGAATTTCTAGGCTATGTGAGTGAATACACACAAGCATGAAATCAGCCAAGACCCCATTAAAAATTTGCAAGAAGACTTTTTAAATGACAAATTTCATTACTTTGAAACTATTTTTAAACCCTTAAAAAGTTTTCAACCAGGTTATTTCTAGCTAGCAGACTAATGGATCATCTTAAAATTAACAAAAGCCTTAGAAAGTGTTTCCAACAAGAAAGTTCTTAGTTGACAAATGTATGACCTTGATATTAGCAAAAGCCCATTTAAGATGTTTTCAACAAGATTGTTCTTATATTCATAAATGCAGAGTATAGACAAGCCAGAATTTATGTGGTTTATTTTATTCACATTCAAATTAGGCTTTCTTGACATTTTGGAAATCTGGCTGTGTTGTGTACAGAGCTAGTGTGAAGATTATACTTCTCATTATCAAAAACACTAACCTGGAAATGTATCATCTATACAGAGGCTCATTTCTTTATACTTATAGATAGTGACTTCATTTTACGAATGCTTATAATTTAGGTTAGTAGGACTAAGTGTGCTATGATTAAAATCTTTAAATGGTCAGTGTTTTCACTTGATAACATTTGAGGCAGTCCTATAGTGTTAACTAAGCACATCTAAAATTAAATCAAGGTCTCAATATGTGTAGTTTATTTTTGTGCAAGAGACAGAATATGTTAATAGAGTAATCATTACTATATGTAGAATATTTTGTAAAGAAAATAGTATAAAAATGATATAACTTCCTGTTTTAGAATATATAAAGTATGCGTTTGAATAGTGGTGTGGGATTCAAATTGATAATTAGATGATGTCTGACCTTAAAATATATTTATATATAAAATAATATTGTCTTTCTTGCTCTCAACTCAAACATTATATTTAGTTTGTTGTTTATTCGCAGAGCATTTCTTTTACTAAACCATATTATTTTTTAATGGATATTTTTATTAGTTTTCCCCTAAAAAGGTCACAGATTTTGTCAACATATGATAGCTATAGCATCAAGGAAAATTTATTATGCTCGTCAACAAAGGCTTAATTGTTTTTATTTCTGAAAAAAGATGTAAACACATTATTAGTTTTAGTTTCATAATAGTTATTAAAAAAATCAGATTAAAAAATATTTGTTTAAATCAAGCAATATTGCAGCTGCAAAAGTGATTCATTATTAACACCGAACTAGGGGCCGGTCTAATGATTACCGGATAAATATTGCTATCGGGAGGTTAAAGGTGGCGACCAGATAAAGGTTATCAGCCACTTTAATATTTTACATGTATTATGAACTGGATTTATCTGCCAGATAGCGATCTGTAGGTTAAATATATTTTTATGCAGAAAACACAAGGTTGGTAATGTTTTTTTTTTCTGGTGCTTGCGTGTGTATGAACCCTGCTGCTACCGCTGCAACCATACTATTGGCTACAACCCTCAACATTTCATAAATAATGGTGGCTAAATGAGTGCGAGGAAACAGATGCTGTCATGTGAGCGCAGAAGCTAGGTTAACTTGCACGTACTAATTTCTGTGTCTGTCAAAATATGGCCAATAGTTTTGTACAACGTTTAAAAAATTGCATTAATTGTATCCTAATATTTAAATAATTTGTTTGTATATAACTATAACTCAACAAATAGCTTGTCTGTTTTTAAGTGTGAATTAAATATTCTAACTTTATATACAGTTAGAGCCTGGGCCTATGCTTACTAAACATGTGAACCAAGATTTTAACTTAAAAACAGATTCTGATGGCTGAAACCTCATGAAAAACAATGCGTCACTATGGCAACGCTAATTTAAATTTCCAGATAAAAAGTTATCAGGTACTTTTAAACCTCTCGATAAAAATGTTATGGATAAATACATTTTATCTGGTGGATAAATGCTATCTGGTGGTCATAAGACGCAATTTTAACATATCGACCAGATAAAATTATTTATTTAGATTATATTATAGCCTTCAATTAATTCACATTAATACTTTGTACATCAGAAAAATATAGTCATATAAATAACATTGGTTATGCACTTAAGTAATTGTGATGCAGCTGAATAAGCTTACATGTCGTACTAACTGATAGTGAATGTTAACTATATTGGAGTATTGTGATTTAGCTGGAAGAACTAAAAGAAATAAAGATAGATTATCATTTTAATTGACCCTCTTAAAGACCCAAATTTTTTAGTGTCTACCAAGGTGCTTGTAAAATTTACTGACTGAATCACATGAGGGTAATAATTTGCCTCGGGAGTTGTCCTTAAATTACGTAATACTTTTTTCCTCATCCCCCCACCTCACCCCACATAATGGATGGTAAGATTTTCTGGCACCCCTCTATCATATATAATTTTTTATAATTTGGTAAATTAGATGATAGTAATTGTTGAGTTATCGTTAGACATAAGAGTTAGTAATAAAGGGAGTAATAAGTACATTGTACACAGAAATACATTTTGACTGTGTGTCTCTAAGAGTGTTGAACAAAGTCAAAAACAAATGAAGACGCTCAAATTCTTCCTCCCTCTAAAATTTGCAGCAAATTAGATTTGTGACGATGAGCTATTTACAGAACGGCTCGCTTGATCTGGGCCGACAATATTCTTGTCGAGTATGTTAATTACGAACACATTTTTATATTTGAAACCAGATTTATTTTTAGGTTTTATTCAAACAAATTATAATTATAATAAATTATTATTGTTACTAAAACAAAAACAGTCATTTGTCATGTGTATGGAGATTAACGTGCAAAAAATTGTCTATATTTAGATTATTTCTACAAAACTGTGAAAATTAGTGATTAAAGTGGAGTTAATCACTGAATGGAAATGAAAAATTTCAGAATTATTTTACATTGTTTTAGAGTTTGTCCATCCATAAACATTGATAAAAAAACCTAACATAGAACTCCCGCCCCCTCGAAAGTAGATGTAAGAAAATACTTAACTCCTCTACTCCTAAAATCCTAGCTTAATTTAAAGACAGCCCCTATTCACTGTGTTCCAAATTGTAGGATTTTGTTTCTTCAACAAAGATCAACAGATGTTTCAGGGTATTAATTGGCACATTCTCAGGATTTTATCAATATTCAAGGCAGCACTGAGATATCATACTCTTTAGGTACCAGTACTTGCTTTTGACAGTGGAAGAGGTGAATGCTTTACGTAATTATTTCTGTCCATCACATTATTTACTAGCATTTTTAGATGTTTTTCTTTTCTTAATATGAATTGACAATTTTTACAAAGATTGACAGTTGGTTCCTGTTACCTTTTACATAAATAAGAAAAATAGGTATTTTAAATGTTCATTCACTCATAAATTTGAACTAAAATGTTTGCTTTATATTAGATTATTTTTATATATTGTTTTATTTTAAATATACAGCCCTACAGCTAAGAAGATAATAATCTGATTTTGGTCTAAAAATAATCTGTTAAAAAATGAGAACTTAGAATATTTTCAAGTAGATATTAATGGGCTGTGTATTTATTCTAAGTATGACAAAATCTGTGATTAGTTCATGTTATACCCACCACCACACACGATTTTTCAATCAAAACGCAAATATAAATATGGCTGTGATAAGGTCCTTATCATTTTTGTTAATGGTATTGACTTTGAAAGGAAGTAATATCATTGCTTAGGGTAAGAACTATCGTCACTACCATCATGTATATTATTTTACTGTCATTGTACTATCTTTGTTTTTTTGTTATGAATAAAAGTTAGAGAATTTATTTGGCTTTTTAATAAATTAGGCTGAGTTTCTTGATTTCATTGCTTTGTCTCTAAATGTGTTTTACTTATATTTGTGGAATCACAGTTGAATGATTTTACTCATGATATAAATAATACATTTGTTTGTTGTAAATTATTACTATCCTAAGTAATTTCTTCAAGATTTAATAAGTATATAAATTAAATTGAATTGAAAAAAAAAGGTAAATTTTTAAAGACAAGTTTGTTTTTAGACACTGGTTTTCAAACACACATTAAGCCACTTTTTTTTTCTTGGATTGGGCCAGACCATGAGAAAACTTAATTTGGTAAATTTACATATACTCAAAAAAACTATAACTAAATACGTCATGTATATATGTTACACTCGGTCCAGTTATCGTTATAGTGACTTGATGAGTGCAATATGCGAGCAAGACTGTTTCTCGTTGCAATGACCTTCGCCCCACTTTCTTCTGTCACGCTTAACACAGGACTTAGAAATATGGTGTAAAAGTGTTGTGGGGTTATTCTATTTTTATATATATATATATATATAAAAATTAAATAACCCCGCTATGACCTTCGTCACGCTTAACACTTTTACATCGTATTTCTAACAGTCCTGTGTTAAGCATGACGGAAGAAGGTGGGAAGGTCATTATATGTATATATATGTAATCTCGATTTATCGGGAAAATGTCTGGAATTTATTCATTCTGAGAGTCCATCACTGTTAATTCTTTTGTAAATCTTTTTTGTCAAGTGTTCTTTATCAAGCTCAGGTGAAGGGGGGTGTTTAAGACTTGTGGAGGGATATACATACATGTTGGGAGGTGCGTGACTCATTGTGGCCTGTTAATCAACAGAGATTTGTTAGGTTCAGCAAGTGGGAGTGCTTGAAAAATTTAGAAAAGGAAAGATATATATATATATATATATATATATATA
>CABFWO010003557.1:69498-84269 GCA_902155825.1 Timema genevievae
ATATATATATATATATATATATATATATATATATATATATCATATTTTGGCGTGTGGAAATGAATTAAGAGGGAGGGTAGCTTGCCAAGGTCAACCGTATATGAGCGATTAGTAGTGATGGGCATAATCATATGATTTTAAAAATCAAATAATCATTTGATTCTTTGAAAAATAATTGAATGAATCGAAATAATCATTCAAATGATTTTGAGAAGTAGTAAAGAGTCTGTAATAATCGGATGCTAACTAAAAGTAGTTATTAGTTGCTTGTTCTGCTTTGCGCTACTATTCTCTTCAGCCTGCTGCCGAATCACTCAACACACATTCCTTTGCGTTTGCAGCTTATCAACACTTTTATATTATTGTATTTAGTTCCTTGTCAAAGATAAAATTACAGCCACAACAAAATACTATACAGTGAACGGACTAGTCACATAAGTATCTCACAATTAATATAAATATTTTTGCGTACGGTTAGTAATAAAATAAAGAACATATGTTTCCCTTTGTGTTTAAAAGAGTCAAGATAATTGGCCCTTTAATATTTCTTAAACATAAAAAATATAGAAGCTTACAATCCTATTTATATATCGGTTAAGTGATAAAAATACTTACGATTTGAATATCTGAATCCATTATATGCTTCCTGAAAGCTTCACTTAGAATCACACACAATTACTACTCGACAAATGATGACGTAAGTTTGCTGAATAATGATATTTTGTGTTATAAGAATGGAAAATTATTACATTGAATAAAATTATAATACGATCCGAATATTGTGGCCGGGCAATGTTTTATTAAATACATAAAAAGTATATACTTATCTATTTAATAAATTTTAATCAACTTTAAAAAAAAGTATCTCAAACCGTTCATGCTATTTGCGTTTAGTTAATTAGGAAGTTAAAATTTAAAGGAAATGAAAAATATCAATCTACGTAGTAGTGTAGCAAAATAATCAAATCTTTTTTCGATTGTAAAATGTAGAATCACTTAAACTTTGTATTAAATTAGCCTTGGAATCATTCGAAAGCGTGAGGTTGATTAATGTATAGCAATAGAGACTATTTATTGAAAACGAACCCTAAGAGAAATGAAGACCTGTATAGAGGTAGCCTGGAAACATTCATAATCATAAGGTCGATTTTCCTCAGCACTTCTGGCAAGGGAGTGGTAAGAGAATGAATCGGCCAGCTCGCTTCAAGTCGGCTACTGTTTTCATTTGGATGATTTTGAAAGAATCGAATGAATCAATTATTCAGAATAATCGAATTGATTCTATTTATTCGATTCTGCCCATCACTAGCAATCAGCCATCTATTGTTTGTTAGCGTTCCAGAAAGGGAAGTATAAGTTAAAGGGGTGTTAAACTAAAGAACATTCAGTCATTAGCATGTGTCTACTGAGCTAAGAGTCTCACGTTCGACTCAGGGCATGGCCTAAAAATTAATCATTGGTGATGTGTGTTTACCCTTTCATGATGAATTAACGGCTTGGTGCTGTGTCTGTTACATATTCAAGTTTTAAATCATGTGATGATATAATAGTCAGTTCAGAAAGTATACATTAAATATTTCAAATAAAATATATAAGAACTAAAGAACCTTTAAGGAATGTCAATTTTAGATAACTTTAAGGAATTTATAATCCAGATAATATTTAAGCTGTATTAAACCTAAAGAACATTTAAGAGGTGCATACTTTTATTTTTTACTTCCAGCCAATAGTTGTATATAAAACACCATTTTCAAAAGTAATTTACCAATTAAGATTATTTCAACCAAAAATGTAATGAAATTAACTATTCTATTTATATTATTTGATGGTCATCATTTTATCCAATTTGAAATTATTTCATTTGATATTAAATTCTATGCACACACCCCTATATATATTATGTTTTATGATGATAAAATATGTTGTTACATATAGAAAAATAATGTAATTAAATGAACTATCTCTTTATTTTATCTGATGTTGATTAGTTTTATCCAATTTGAAATTATTTCATTTGATATTAAATTCTATCCACACACCCCTATCTATATTATGTTTTATGATGATAAAGTATTTTGTTACATATAAAAAAAACTCCACGGTGTAAGCCCCCTAGAAACGATGTGTCAACATTTGTGGATAGCGTGTCATGACTTCTACACTAGCTCTCTGGGCATTAATCTCGGTTTTCTAAACCAGCGCCACTACTTTATTTAATTGACTCCTCAATTGTCCTCACGGGGCTTGAGTTATTATTTATATTATGTTTAATAATGTTAGAGTGTTTAGAAACATTACGATATTAGTTTAAAAAGTTTACATATTTTTAATCTAAAATTGTTCTAAAGCGTCATTTTATAATTTCCTGTCTTGACTCACTTTCTGTTCCCCAGTAAAAATGTAATTCCTGTCTGTTCCTAATTTATATATATATACATACACACACAAACAATTTAATTATCTACCTTGGTGCCAGACAGACATCTTTCAAAGGTCGCCTATTGATAACTACTCACTGCTCTAGGGCCTTACTATCTCTCTATCGCTGATGTGTTACCCCTTTACCCCCAAGATTCATTAAATTTTTATATTATATATCTCAATATTAAAATTCCAAAATAAGTGAAACTAAAGAACCAGGATGTTAAACAGATTGATGAAATGTATAATGTTTCAATGCCCAAACTATTCTACTTAATTTGAAACCAACAAACCCGTATTGACAGGCACATAGTTTAAGGAGTCTGTTCTAGCTTTCTTCTGACAATGTCAGAGTCTGAACTCTAACCGAGTTCAGGGCATTTGGCACTTATACCTTATTAAGAAAAGGTCCTTTGTATCCAAAATTTTCAATAAAAGAGACTTTGAGGGACCAACATTTTTTGCACGCTAGAGAAAACAATTGGAAACTTGGAAAAAAAAATGTTTTTTTTATTATTAAAACCCCTACCAATTGTTTGCCAGTTAAGAGAACTTCTGAAATGCATGTCAAATACAATATTGATCAAATTATTAAACTTAATAAAATAAATATTTTCAGACAAGCTCTTTATACTAGATACTATTATAATATTGTATCGTTATGATAATGAAACTCACAAAAATGCAATAAATAATTGTGTATGGTTTTTAGTGTGATAACTTTCAAAAACGAGGCTTCATTCTAAGATGGTCGGTCACATTAAGCTGTGTTTTAATGTTTTAACATAGTATATAGAATTGAGAAAGTGTGGACTCACTATTAGTTTACATGGGTCAGCCGCTTGAAGCGCTCACATCGATTTGGTCGGCCAGCAACTGAGCAACATTAAATTACTTTGTTATTAGTAAGATAAATTTAGTTTAACCACTCAAAATACTAAAAACATTATTCTAAACTGACAATTTTATTAATACCATAGCTGAATAAAGTATTTCTTTAATCTATTGTAATACAAGCAGAGCAGGAGGTTTAAAATAATATATTTTGCTGCTTGAAGCTTTATCAAAGTCTGATTTGAATCCAGGTTTAAAGCATGTCATGATTGAAGCATAAAGCCCCCGACACAAGACTCCATATTCGTAGGTCTGTAGTCCGTACTCCGTGTTCCTGGTCCATAAAAATTCTACTAGCGATTACAGAGTCATTATCCGTAATCACATGACTGTTTCAACCAATGAGCTAGTCCATCAAAAAATTTGAAAAAAAAAAATTGTCTAAAGCAAGGAGCGAGCGTCAGCGGTCAGCTGATCATAATATAAGAATGAAAGAAACCAAAAACAACTTTGTCGAGAAAACTTTCAATATACACTAAAATTTAGGTTAAGTACAATCACAAGAAACATATAATTAACTCGATTTTAACTTTCAAACTTAAAATAAATAAGTGTTTGCATTAGCCTGAAAACGCAAAACGGATGTACGGGAATTTTGGATGAAAACAAAACAAGCGCTTTTAATATTTTTGATAATAGAGGTGTTGAACCTACAAAAGTGAAGCCAATATTTCTGAGAACTTGGTATTTCTCAGAAAACATTTTCCTAGAAGTTGCTCTTCCCGGGGTGTTTAGATTTTAAGAAAAATGTTACTGAAATAGCTCCATGTGTAGCCATATTTTCATTCTGTATATGTTTCCATAGCGACAAATCCTCTCAATGCCATTTGTTCTTTTATTTCAATGTGCATGCACATATTTATTCGACTCTGATTGTTAGTCCATATAAACTAGTCCATAGAAAGTTAAAGTTGGGAAACTTCTACGGAGTAAGGACTCATGGATAAGGACTCTGTGGCCAGAGCAATCTGATAGTTTGGCATCGATTATTACAGACCACGTACCTACGAATAAAGATTCTGTGTCGGGGCCTTTATAAAATGTACTAAGAGAATATAAATATAAATTACATATATAGACTGAATACTTAATTATTAAAATAATAACAAAAATAACCATCATGAATTTAAAAACAGAGGTTTCAAACACAAAATGCAATGAATGAATGTAGAACGAGCAAAATAATACAGCACTTTAACTTATATATGCTATGCCAGTACTGAAAGAATACAATACCCGGCCACTTTGATTACAGCACTCAAGTTTCTCGAATCCACTGCAGTGCCTCTATTTGCAATGCATGTAATGGCAAGTGTCCACACTTTCTCTATACTCTATGGTTTTAAGTAACCAAATAAAAAAAAATTAGTTGTGTACGGCCTACGATTAAGTCCTTATTTTCATAAGATCTCACACCAAAAAGTACAATTTGTTGGATATTTGTCAATTTTCATTATTATTATTGTGAAATAATGGATTTGGTCCTATACTATAAAACATTTCAGATAAACTCTTGGATGGGGAATGGCTTACATTTTTATTTTATTTCAATAAAACTTTGCTTAGCAACAAATAAGAATATTCTTTACACAGTACTGGTATTTTGATTACAAATTACTATGAATATTATTTAGGATTGCCTCACGTAATGAAAGTAACAATGATAAAAAATATAACAGATTTTAGATATTGCCCAATACATAACAATAAAACTTGTAGCAATGTTTTTAATTTAGTGGTAAATTAACATTTTTTACAAAGTGTAAATCAAAGAAAACAAGCCAATATATGTAGGGGGAAAAAATCGGTTATAGAAAGCTATAAAGGACATTATCAATGGTAGCAAAGATAAAAATTAAAATAGATTAAATACTGCACATTAAGTACAATGTCCTGCAAGTCTAAACATAACCTAACAATTTGTTTTGGTTTTCATCTTTTGTGTCTTAATGTTTAGGTTGTTTATGACACATGATATTTTTGAATAATTATTTTCAATTACTTTTTCAATTTAGACTACTTGTTGAGAGGGTTCACTTTCATTTGTACTTCAGAGATAATTTCAATATACATTTAATTTGAACAATAATGAACCCTAGTTAACGGGTGAAAACTAAAATTTAATTTAATTTTTGTCAAAATAAATATTTAACTAGTCTTAAGAGTAATCTGACAACAAGTTCTTACCTATACGGCCTATGTTCAAACAAATATGAGCATCGCCTATATAGATGGATTAGAGTCCACATATGTGGCCTAGATAACATTTCCATCCTCCTACGCCTGTTTGAGATGGGAACTATACTTTCCCACCTGATTGTCTTCTTGGGGGGCGATAAGACGTCACCATCAAGTATGTTTGAGTTCTCAGTGGCAGCAGTAGATTGACTTAAAGACCTCTGGGACTCCCTGGAGACAGAGGGTGATCGACTTACAGAACTCTCGTTACCAGTCCCGTTGGTTGTCGGTCTGATTTCGGGTGACTGACTTCCTGGACTTACTTTACCTCTACCGTTAATTACATTCCTGGAGGCTGAGAATATCCTACTAATTACTGAAGATGGCTGGGGTTCCCTGGAGACAGTGGGTGACTGACTTATCGAACACTCCTTACCATTCTTGTGAGTTGTCTTGCTGGAGGATTCAAGTACCTCAATGGTTACAAAAGAGGACTTGACCTCTCTGGAGACAGAAGGGGATGGGCTTACCAACCCATCCTTACCATCCCGATGACTTTTCCTCTTCTTGTCTGCTAGATCGATGGCGGCCGTCTTCTCTCCTGTAAAAAATTGTTCATGACGAACATTTTGGTTGGACGATGGTGATACATCGTCCAGGCACCCCTGGGTGTTATGGGGGCCTCGATGTAGCTCGACACTAACTGCAACAAACCACCCCAAGGCCGATATTAGAATGGGTAACAATGGTTATTTAATTGTTGACAACTAAGGAACTTAATTTTATCGGCGTATATTCAAATATTTTAAATATAATCAAATTAAAATATTCAACACAACACAATACAACACAAATAAATGAGATATCATTATAATAGATTAAACTATTAGTTATATTCACACACAAAGTTTTGCGTGTACAAACATTGGAATCTCTTCTTTAGAATGTTTTCTTGGCTGCTATCTGAATTAAAACAGTTATTTAGCTAAATTGTCGAGCTATAATATTGTTATCAACGTTTTGACTGACATTGCAACAGCCCCAAATGATGGAGTTTTAATTGCGGTCTAAATGTCTTATTTCTTGAGCTATATTTCTGAAAATATTTTTTGCTCCAGTTTTCTAAGAAAGTGAAGTCTTTTAAATCATATCTGTGAATTTCATAAAAATCCGGTAAATCACCTTTGAAATACACATTGGAAATAAATGGTAGTCCTGCGGTGCAACGAACAAACTTTGTCCCTTTTTTATCTCTAAATAGATACATTTAATAAAAACTTGTAAGATAATATGTGAAACAAACTAATATAGATCGTTTTGAAAATACTTCACCAAAGAAAAAAATAATTAAATAATATACACTGTTACAGAAACAGTAGAAAAGTTGAACCGCTCTGTCCACCAAAGAGCATTACAAATAATTTTATACTTCAAAAACCTCCATATATATATATATTTGCTCAGAAACTGTTTTAAAAAAAATATCTAAAATGAAATGTTTTTATCTTTAACAGTACTACAACAATGATAGTTGTTTCGTTTCTCAAATAGTTGCAGAGATATAAAAATTGGACTTTTAATCTTTTCAAAAGTAAGCCTCCCTCAAAGTAATTTTCTTGGAAAAATGAGAATGTCCTGTTTATTTATAATGCTAAGCAGTACATAGATACGAATTTTAATCAAAATCATTAGAGCTAGTTTTGATAACATCAATTTTTTCTCTTATTTCCCCTCGGGCGAACTTTAAGAAAACTTAAAGACAAGGTTTTAAACTGATCAGTAAAATAGTTTTGGCTTTAGGCTTAAATATGCCACACACAGCATCACGAAAACCACTTTTTTGGCTTAAGGGGGTCATGAAATGTTGACATTTATTAAATTCTTGAGTTCATTTTTATTTATATTTTTTTTTACAATCACAATACTGCTCTCTCTGAGGGGTCGAGAGAAAGCAAAAGGCTAGAACCCTAGTTTTGAAAATTCTTATTTTTCAAAATTTTGAAAGTTTGCCACACCATAAAATAATAGTCTACTTGAGTGGATTATTGGACTATTTTAAAAGTATTACGCGGTTTAACTTTATCATTACCAAGACACTTCCCAATTTCGCTATTTTCAATCTCTTTACCCGCTTCTCGTGGTATATTTTACACTCAAGATATTATTGTAGTAATAAATAAAAAAGTCCATTTTCATGAAATTTATCATCTATTTGATGTATAGAGCTTCACTTTCGAACTTTTTAAAAAGTCTTTTAAGGAAAAGAGTAGATAAATTATATTTCAGTACTAGACATAAAATATTTAAGAAAAATTTAAAGCGTATAATCGTTGACTTCTGAAAACAATTTATTTTTAACCATTTTGATCGAGTTTTCATCTATATTTCAGACCTCAATCCTATTTAACGAACAAGATAAGGTATTTCAATTAAAATTTACACAAGCAGTTATTTAATTGCAACAAATTGTGAAACGTCCAATCAAACATCAAATTTAACATGTATCCATAGTTAATTTAATTTAGCCTACTTATTTCTAACAGAGGACCAAAAAATAAGTAGACTTCATATTTTAAACGTTTGCATGTTTTTCACTTTCTAGTTTTTTACCTGCTCAATATACCACTATACATTATTTTCTAAGTAGAATACTTTCATTTAAAAAACTTATTTAAAATAAAGTAGGTTTTCAATAGATTAAACGGATACCATGCATCGTACCTTGAGCTGTTAAGAATTAAGTTTCAGATGAAATACTACTTATAGTTATATTAAACATGTGTACAAATAATAATGGTTTGTAATAGTATAATAATAAAATCATTTGAAATGAGTTTTGTAAAATTTTAAATCCATAGCATTTATAGTAAAGAATCAGTAGCAAGTTTCAATATAATAAGACATCTTAGAACTGAAATAATAATAATAATATTTAGCACTGCGTCTTACTACCCGTTCGGGTTATACGCTTAAGTACTAATTACACTAATGGATTAGGAATTGGGAGGGTTGAATTTAGAGGAAGTGAACCCGCATTTGCGTGGAGGGAGAGTGGAAAACCATTTAGGAAAAACCACCCCCAGTTCACCCGACCGAGATTCGAACCTCGATCTCCCCGTCCTCGGCAGTCGAGCTCAACACGACTAGCGCTAGAACTGAAATAAATGACACCTTTTCTGACACCCTGTAAAGTGGTCGGGGTTTTAGGCCCTTAGCTCTAGACCATTTCATTTATATAATTGAATTAGTTTGCCATGATTGTGATGATGCCATGATTGTGATGATCAAGATACTGAAAGTACTAAATTTATAATACATTATTGTTTTCCAATCATCTAGGCCTAATTTAAGCTCTATGTTAGGATCAATATTTAAGTGTGGAGTTTAATATTAATTATAAGTTGTCTAAATCTTAACCAAAGTTGTAAGCAATATATGTTTTAAATTTAGATTCATTAACTTCACTTTTCGGCCTTTAACTTTTAAATCTAGAAGTTTTCATGTTTGTAAAGGCTTTGTTGGAATTTTAGCTTCATCTAAATTTATTACTTTTACTTTTCACTTTCAAGCATCGTGCTATTTAATTTTATCTGTACCCGAGAAGCTGTGAGATGCACGTTCGGCGCGAACAGCTAGGCAATCAGCACATCTGATTAAGCGGCTATGTTTGACCCTATGTGGAAGGGAAGCGTCAGACGCAACACACTTGCCGGTTAGCATGCAAACAGATAAGACTTATACTCCGAAGTTCTTTTTGTGTTGGTCAAAGCGGATTTAAAGATGGGTGGAAGGAAATGGAGGCCGTGTGGCTAAATGACCACTACATTAACTATTTCTCCATATTCATGTACTAAGTAATTTGTGTTCTTTACATTAAGTAACCCGTGGTGCAAAATGTCTAATGTTTATTTAAAATAAAACTTCAAATTCTACTCTAAATTTCTACTTATTTGATCGGTGATGTTCTCCACCCCCACCATTAATTTATTAACCCCGAGATGCTCTACTAAACACACTGGTTGCCGTGGACATATACGAACAGGAAGCTGAGAAGGAGATGGAGAGATTCGACTAGCTACAACCCGTGGATTCATAGTCAACTCTTAAACTACATCATCGACAGTGATAGGAGCAAACAAAAAGGAGGTAAGGTGATTAAAAACTCTCCTAAGCTCAATATGATTGCAGAAGCTGACGATGAATTCTGAAAAACTTATTAAAATAGTGAAGCTATAAGGTGATATATTTGATCTGTCACACTCTGAACATAAATATATTAGAAAGAAAGATAAAATATAGGATGAAATAAATAAATCCATAAGAAAAGCACATTAATGGCAGTAGTCAACATTTTCTTTAGTATGTTATGAAAAAATAACTAATGGACCAAATTTTATGGCAATCTTAATCTTTGTATGACCCAAAAGTATTTGACTTGCTGCTCTTTTTCATCAATGAGTGCTGTCAGATCTAAGACTTCCACTTAAAGTAGAGTATTAAATATCCAAACATTTCTATAGAAGACGTGGGTCTTTTGTATGTTATAGGCCGCAAATTTATCGCTTCTTTGTGTAAAATTGTGATGGCCACCGCACCCACCACAGCATTCATCATTGTACCCAATATTGCATGAATCCATCCCTAGGCTCGAGACTACATCCATCATTGTGCCTGAGTGATATTGCATCCATCACTAAAGTTGATTTGCATCCATCACTAAAGTTGATATTACATCCATCACCATGCCTACTAGTGAAACCTCCACAGAGGCCAATATCGCATCCATCACCGCAATAGAATGCATTCATCACTAAGAAATATACTGCATTCAATACCGTACAATATACTTCATTCATCACCTTACAATATACTGCATTTATCTCCTTGCAATGCAATATATTGCATTCATCACAACACCCAATACTACATTCATTACTCTAAAATTCACCCCTACCACATTTATTACAGTGTTAATAATACATCCATCACCCTAAAATAGAGCCCTACCAGATTCATAACAGCACCAAATACTGCATTCATCCCAGCGCATGATAGTGCATTCATCACAACGCCCAATATTGCATTCATCACAGCAGCCAATAGTGTATCCATCACCAGGCAATATTCTCCATTAATCACAGCGCCCAATGCTTCAACCACTACCATGCAACATTCTGCATCCAGCACAGTGGCCAATACTAAACCCATCAAAGCACCCAATAATGCATCCATCACAGCACCCAATCATGCATCCATCACAGAAGCCAATAATGCATCCATCGCAGTGGCCAATACTGCATCCATCAAAGAGCACAATAATGCATTCATCAATGTGCCCAATAATGCATAATAATGAATAATACTGCAGCCATCACAGCACCTACAAATCCATCCACTAGCGTGTATAATATTCCATCCATCACCACACCCACTACTCCATCCATCACCACACCCACTACTGCATCCATAACCACACCCACTACTGCATCCATCACAGCACCAAATATTTCGTCCATCACCACTCCCGCTACTCCATCCATCACCACGTCTGCTATAGCATCCCCCAGGCACCCCACTACTACATCCACCCCTGAAACCACCACCACATTTATGTGTGTATACCTACAGGTCTGGCTACCTTCATTATATCTTTAACAACAACTAAAAGTTTGTGAATTATCCTTGGAAAGTGGTCATTAGCAAAATTAAAACTCATTACATACACCCACGTTCCAAACTATCCCGACAAATTGCTCTAAATGGCTCCTCCACAGTATCACAAACCCTAACCAAGCCACATCCTTACTAATGGGTGTTTGACTGGATTGCTAGAGACGAGAAGGTCGAGGTTCGAATACTGGTTGAGGTGCACTCAGATTAGTTTTACTTAAATAGTTTCCCACTTTCCCATCGCACAAATACGGGTATATTTCCTCTAAACTCTACCTATCTCATTCCTACTTAGTGTAAATATATATGAGGACATCCCTGACGATTAATAAAACACTTTGTAAAATTAATATTAGAAACTAGCCCTAGGCCTAATTATACTTACAATTAAACAACACGAGTTTGTCTATGTTTTACTTACATAAAGTAGGGGAAAAAATATAAGGTCATAATTGTGTTTTTTTATAGAGACACATTTCAGGTTCAAATATATATGGCATCGTTTTTGAAATATTGGACTAAATCTATTAACCGGAATATTATTTGTACATAGTACACATATAAAGCTCATATTTGTGTTGAAGGCAGGATAATTATCTTAGTTTATCTAGTATAATGAGCAGTATTAATTAGTTTAAAGATACTAGTGTAGTTTATCCAGCCCAATTATTGGAGTACCTATTTGTGGACATGATTTAATTAAATCATTTGAGAGCGAGCTCTGATAATTACTAAAGCATTTGGCATTAATAAAGGCAATACAAATAAACATTAAATCACAATACTGATGCATGAATCTGAAGATCACAACACTTACTCAAACAATAATAAAATTTTAATGAAGTCTTTAAATATTTATATAAAGTGGATATAAAAGGATATCCTCAAAGTTGACTGTATTTAATCAGGATATGAAACCCAAGAAATAATATAGATTAAAATCTAAAGATAAGGTCCATTATGATCAAGGTCCAGATGTGTAATACCTAAACTGATTAAATATATTACTTTAAAAAAAATTAAAATACCTCAAAAATAAAAAAATAAAATATTTATAAATACAAAACAAAACTGGCAATAAATTCACCCAGCTAAATCAAACACGCACTTTACAAACTAAACTCTTGCATTCTAACTATAATATTGATTTACAAAGAAGTTATAGGCCCTAACTACGCCCTCCCAACGCAACTCTCCAGTTGCAGTCTCACCAGGAATGTTTTCTTTACAACAGTACAAGTAAATATGATACAAAATTGATTGTCTTCTAAGTCAGAAAACTGTTGAAAAAATTATGTTTCAGTATTTATGTATTTATAAAATATCGATAGTATTCAAAAATATACTTATTCAACATGAATCCCTTAAAAATGTCAAAATGACTAAATTCTTTAAGACTCAAAAATGCCTAATAATGACGCAAAGCAAGAAAGTATTAAGTTACCTTAAGTTCCAAATGACAAATAATTACCTATAAAATAAACATTCCTACAACAAGAAGATCATGAGAAGAGTTTATGTACTATTGAGCATTGTATGTGGTGGTGGGGGGGAGAATGGGACACTCTTGTACTGGACTAAAACATTCAACTCATACCAGTATTGCACCCAGGTGGTTGGGGACATACAACTTGTATTAAAGCTGTTAATTATATACTTTCCTGATTGGATATTTTGAAAGCACCTTTACTTTGTATTAAAATATCCCTATTTAATATCAGGCCTCGAATTAAAATACAGCCAATTCATTCAACACGTCTTAGGTAAGTTTAATCTATATTATTGTTGATCTTCAAGTGTGTTATTAGGGGGTCATACTTTACTTTCTTACCCTAAGATCTTTGGGTGTGCCCCTGACATAATATCTAGTCAATAAAGTGTAAGTAATTAATTAATTCTTACTTACTTATTCTATAAGGCGTTAGGAACCCGAGAGTTCATTGCCACACTTACAAAAGTACACCACTTATCCCTATCTTGAGCTAGTTCTAGATCCAGTCCATTTAATTACACCTTATCCCTATCTTAAGCTAGTTCTATCCAGTCCACTTAATTAAACCCTATCCCTATCTTGAGCTATTTCTATCCAGTCAACATTATTACACCCTATCCCTATCTTGATCAAGTTCTATCCAGTCCACCTCATTACACCCCATCCCTACCTTGAACTATACCTATCCAGTCCACCTCATTATACCCCGTCCCTATCTTGATATAGTTATATTCATTCCCCCCCTCATTACACCCCATCCCTACCTTGAACTATACCTATCCAGTCCACCTCATTACTCCACGTCCCTATCTTGATCTAGTTCTATCCAGACCACTTCATTACACCCTACCTATATCTTGATCTAGTTCTATCCATTCCCCCTCATTACACCCCATCCCTACCTTGAACTATACCTATCCAGTCCACCTCATTACACCCCGTCCCTATCTTGAGCTAGTTATATCCAGTCCACCTCACTACACCCTATTTCTATCTTGACCTAGTTTTATCCAGTCCACCTCATTACACCCCGTCCCTATCTTGATCTAGTTCTATCCAGTCCACTTCATTAGGCCCTATTCATAGAGTGAGATAGTTATATCCATTCCACCTCACTACATCCCATCTCTTTCAATCCCATTATAACGTTATTCTCCCGTATGAGTCTAGGTTTTCCTACCAGTGGTCTATTCCCATTGGGTTTGCCATGAACAAGGTTCTAGAATCTTCCATTCATGCTGCATGTCCTGCCCACCATAATCTATGAGACTTAATTATCCTAATAATGTTTTGTCATGATTATAAGGGATGTAACTTCATCATTATGTAACCTTCTCCACTCCCAAATAGCCTCATCATTTTGTGGGCCAAATACTTTCCTAGGCACCTTATTTTGGAAAATCCTAAATTTGTTTTCGTCATGTAAGGTAATAGACCACGTTTCCCACCCATAGAGATTAAACTGATAAAATGATTGTTTTGTATATTCTAACACTCCTTGGAATCAGGCGAGATGTCAACAACTTACTGACAGAGTAATAGCATGCAATTCCCGAGTGTATTATTTTCCTAATTTCAAACTAATATCGTTATTTATACCGTAGTTAAAATTGTTTCTAAATATTTAAACTTATTAATCCTATCTTATTAATGTTATTTTTAGTAATCTCTAAATTATCGTCCCCAATATGTTTTCTCTGTGTGATCATATACCTAGTATTTTCAGCGTTCACCTATAAACCTATTTCATGACCAGCCTCTAGTAAAATGTCTGCATTTCTTACAACAGCTTCCTCATTATTCCCCAACAATGCTAAATCATCAGCGTGTTCTGATACCTGGATTGTACCGTTTAGTGCCAACTCTTCCCTACCTTCTTGCTTTACTTTAATAGCATATGTTAAGGCTGAATTTAAAATTAATGAGGAAAGTGCATCTCCTTGTTTCAACCCATTATTTATTTGAAACTTTCCGATAGGTGACATCTAATTAGGCTTGCCAGACGTCCCGGTTTGACCGAGACAGTCCCAGTTTTCAGACAAAGTCCCGGTGTCCCGGCCGGTTTACTTCACGTCCCGGTAAAAATTAAATTTGATTATAGTTCTTATAATAGATG